>SJYV01041078.1:284958-338839 GCA_006410875.1 Neotragus pygmaeus | reverse complement strand
TCTTGAGCACCTTGTTCTCCTGCTGCAGCGAGGCCAGGCGGTTGGTGAGCTCCTCCAGGCGGAACGGCGAGATGACAATGCCCCCCGACTTCCCACCGCCGCCGCCTCCCCCGCCGCCACCACCGCCGCCGCCGCCCGAGGTCGACGAGCAAGACGACTGCATGGCGGCCGAGCTACCGCTGTTGCCCCCCGCCCCGTCCGTGTCGCTCTCGCTGGCGCTGTCCGCCATGGCCGCGGCGGGCTAGGGAGACGCGGAGGAGGAGGAGCAGGGAGGCGGCGGCGGCGAAGGCTGGGCTGCGAATGAGTGGGCGCCGGGGCGAGCACAGGGGAGCGCCGAGCTGGGCGCCTGGCACCAGGGCGCAGACTCCGCGCGGCGGCGAGAGAAAGAGAGGGAGCTTCCCGCTGCCAAGGGACCTCCTCTGCCAGAGAACAGAGACCCCGCCCGGGCTCGGGCAGTATTGCACTGGGGCTCGCTCCAGCCGGGCCTGGCGCGCTCGCTAGGCCGCTCGGCTAAGCCGGCGGAAAGCTCCGAGACTCGCCCGCCGCCGCCCTCCTGGCGTCCGCCTGCTGGCTGGGGACGCGCTGGCCGGACCGGGGCGGGAAAGCCAGGCCGGCCTCCGCGCCAGCCGCTCGCCAACCGCACGTGTTCTGAGGGAGGGCCTCCCAGCCCCCGGACCTAAGCCCGCGGCCGCCCAGCCTCTNCTGCCAAGGGACCTCCTCTGCCAGAGAACAGAGACCCCGCCCGGGCTCGGGCAGTATTGCACTGGGGCTCGCTCCAGCCGGGCCTGGCGCGCTCGCTAGGCCGCTCGGCTAAGCCGGCGGAAAGCTCCGAGACTCGCCCGCCGCCGCCCTCCTGGCGTCCGCCTGCTGGCTGGGGACGCGCTGGCCGGACCGGGGCGGGAAAGCCAGGCCGGCCTCCGCGCCAGCCGCTCGCCAACCGCACGTGTTCTGAGGGAGGGCCTCCCAGCCCCCGGACCTAAGCCCGCGGCCGCCCAGCCTCTTCCGGGCTCGCGCCCGCTCCTGGGAAAAAGAAACCTAATGCCCCACTAGCCTCGCAGGTGCTGAGGACACGTGGAAAGGTCAGCCCGGCTCGGGCATCCAGCCCCCGCCGACTCCGTGGCCCCATCTTCCGCTGACCGTGTGTGCTCCTGTCTCCCTCTGTCTGTTTCAAACAGACACGCAGCCCTTTTAGTTTGATCTCTCAGTGAGCTTGCCTGGGAAGCTTCGGATAGCGCTCACAGAACAGAAAGTTCCCCTGCAAGGAGCGGAGGAGGGCAACGAGACAGCAGCCACAGGTTAACCTCGTTAAGAAAAGATCTGCAGAAGAGACACCCCGCCCTCTTTATTCCTCCTAATAATCCCATAAACCACCCTGCGCTCAATTGTCTAAACAAGGTGCAAGGTTTTTCTTTTCTCTCTGCATTTTGCAGACAATGCCAGGACCTGTTGGGCAATAGGATTAAGACAGTAACATTTATCTGATGCAAAATGATAAACAATTTTTGTGGATTAAAACATCTCTTTTAAGTGCCAGTTTTCCAAAGCAACTGCAGGCAGAGCATTCTGCTATACGAATAGTGATGAATGCAAGTGGGAATGCAACATAACCATCATTTTATTTCCCATCATCTTGCCCACTCCTAGAAAACTTAAGTAGGTCAAAACTAAACACAGATTAATTATGTTGGTGGTCTAATTCGGGGTTCTAGTTTTAAAGCATAAGTAGTTCAGAATCAAAACTTGCATTTCCCCTTCTCCCCTCCCAAACAAAGGCTTACAGGAAATTGGCCCAGCAGGTGAGATGATTCTTAACACTTTACGCTGTTGACACAAAACAGCTTTCACTTATGTATGAAAATCAGAAAATGAAACCGACCAGACTAGTTTTATTACCCAAGCTTAGGCAGCAGAAGAACAAACATATGGAAACAAAATATAGAGGGAAAATAGGGTGAAGTTTTTTCTATTGCTTTGAACTTTGGGGAAAGTTTATAATGTGTTAGGAAGGATAAAGAAGTGGCTTTAATGATTTTTACTTCAGCTCCTCCATTATCTTTAAAACTAAATTTAGCCTAATGATTAAAATTATGTAATGGCTAATGAAAACTGGTACCCAGGAATAAAGTGAAACCTCCAAGTGTTCCAAATGACATCATCCTTTACCAAGATGGCTGCCTTCTGGCAGCCGGCTCCAAAATGCCAACCGCAATTAAACCCCAAATTTCTAATTATTTTTTAGCTTAATACTAAAGGACTTCTGAATTAGTCACTGTTGGGGTAGCAGGAACAACAACAACAGAGTCAACTCTGCTTTTCAGAAACGTTCAGCCAATGTAAATAACTTAGAAGTGACCAGTTTAATTTTCACTGAAACTTGCTCTTCTCTCTGACTTTTCCTTTTGGGAATCTGCTAGAGGAGACAAACAGCTCATTAAACTGAAAACAGCTTCTGGAAAACTCACTTGCTGGGTGAAATGGAGGAATAAAGCTAGCGGAGAGCAGGCCACAGGGGGAAACTCAGGCTTAACATCCTTTCCACTTTATCCAGCACTGTGATAGAATCTTTTAAGAGCCAGTCTGGCTTCCATTCTTCACAAGTTTCCATTGTTCCCTATCCCGTAGTATCTTAAAGTTTCCACCTCTAGAGCTTACTTAGAAACACTCAGGAGACAAGTTGCCTTTTTCTCAGCTTTATCACCAACTGCATTCAAAGAGAGGACTTAACTGCTACCAGTCCGCAGAGGGGTGGAGTTTTAAGTGCTTGACTTTGTTAAAGGGCCCACACTTACTGTAATTTAAAATGGATTGGTTTTGAATTGGATTTGGAGGAGCACTGCATTTTGACATGATACTCACAGGCAGTAACTGTGTTTAGAAAGCCTTAGGGAGAAAGTCATCTTCTAAAGCTTCCCTGCTGATACAGATGGAAATAAACTGGAGAATATTTTTTCACTGTGGTTTTTATTGTTATTGCAAAGCAGAAGCATGTCTAATTTTCTACTTCTTGTAAAAGTGGTTCCCCTTATAAACAGACCATTTATCACAACATTGGTTCAGTAATAGGATTACAATGAAAACACTAGTTACGAAACCAATAATATCATTATAAAACTTCTTCTCAGCTTTCCCGGGGAAATGAATCAAAAGAATAAATGGTAGTATGTGTTGCCTGAAGGAAGAAGAAACAAATACAGACCATCAGTTCCATTGGACAAATAAGATTTACCTTTATCCAAAATGCAAGCTGCAAAAATATAACAAGAAAAAGAATACATATAGTCTAAATGCAAGGTACAATGTCTCTTTGTCTAATGCCATTTATTCAGTTGATTTACTCTATGGCCTTGGAATGTTCAATAATAAAGTTAAGGGACTTCCCTGGTGGTCTAGTGGTTAAGAATCCACTTTCCAGTGCGGGGGGCTGTGGGTTCAGCCTTAGTCACGGAACTAAGACCCCACATGCAACTGAGTCTGCGCACTGCAATGAAGTATCTGCATGCTGCAGCAAAGACCCAGTCCAGCCTAAATAAACAAATAATTTTAAATTTTAAAAAATAATAATAAAGTTAAAATATAGACATAAATCACTGGTGATTTTTAATTTTTAATGGTTAACAATAAATTGCTGTACATATTACATTAGCATTAGATACGAGCTCTGAATAGACTTGGTGGTTGCAGAATCTATCGTTACAGTTGTTTGTTTGTTTGTTTCTAATTTATTTGGCTGCAGCAGGTCTGGGCGGCCTTTGCCATCTAGTTCCCCTATCAGGGATCAAACATGGAGTCTCAGCCACTGGACCACCAAAGAAGTCCCCAGAATCCATCCATACAGTTTTAAAAAGAACTGGAGTGGCCTATTGCCTTCTGAGATAGCTTACAATCTGTCTGTTGGATGTGTTTCTCTCAAATCTACCTCTTACATATCAAAAAATAATTAGAGTGAGCCACATATGACCTGGCTTTCACAGAGTGCCTGAATTTGGGTAGAATCATAGACTGTGCCACTGCGGTGCTATTATTTCTTGAAAGGTAACTGATAGTAGAGATAACTGGAGTAACAGGCAAGTTTGACCTTGGAGTACAAGATGAAGCAGGGCAAAGGCTAACAAAGTTTGGCCAAGAGAACACACTGTTCATAGCAATGACCCTCTTCCAACAACACAAGAGGCAACTCTAACATGTACATCACTAAATGGTCAATACGGAAATCAGATTGATTATATTCTTTGCAGCCAAACATGGAGAAGCTCTACACAATAAGCAAAAACAAGATCAGGAGCTGACTATGGCTCAGATCATGAACTCCTTACTGGAAAATTCAGATTTAAATTGAAGAAAGTAGGGAAAACCATGAGGCCATTCAAGTATGATCTAAATCAAATCCCTTAAAATTATACAGTGGAAGTGAAAATAGATTCAAGGGATTAGATCTCATAGATAGAGTGCCTGAAGAACTATGGACGGAGGTTCATAACATTGTATAGGAGGCAGTGACCAAAAAGAAGAAATGACCATCTTAAAGAAAAAGAAATGCAAAAAGGTTGTCTGAGGAGGCCTTACAAATAGCTGAGGAAAGAAGGGAAGCAAAAGGCAAAGGAAAAAGGGAAAGATATACCCATCTGAATGTAGAGTTCCAAAGAATAGCGAGGAGACTTAAGAAAGCCTTCTTACGTGAAGAAGAGGTGGCAAGAATAAACAGAAGAACTGTACAAAAAGTGTCTTAATGACCCAGATAACTACAATGGTGTGGTCACTCAAATAGAGCCAGACATCCTGGAGTGTGAAGTCAAGTGGGCCTTAGGAAGCATTACTACCAACAAAACTAGTGGAGGTGATGGAATTCCAGTTGAGCTATTTCAAATGCTAAAAGATGATACAGTTGCACTCAATATGCCAGCAAATTTGGAAAACTCAGCAGTGGCCACAGGACTGGAAAAGGTCAGTTTTCATTCCAATTCCTAAGAAAGGCAATGCCAAAGAATGCTCAAACTACTGTACAGTTACACTCATTTCACATGCTAGCAAGATAATGCTCAAAATCTTTCAAGCTAAGCTTCAACTGTATGTGAATCAAGATTTAGAAAAGGCAGAGGAACCAGAGATCAAATTGCCAACATGCATTAGATCATAGAAAAAGCAAGAGAATTCTAGAAAAAACATCTACTTCTGCTTCATTGTCTACACTGAAGCCTTTGACTGTGTGGACCACAATAAACTGTGGTAAATTTTTAAAGAGATGAGAATACCAAATCACGTTACCTGCCGCCTGAGAAACCTGTATGCAGGTCAAGAAGCAACAGTTAGAATCAACAGGGAACAACAAACTGGTTCCAAAGTGGGAAAGGAGTCCTTAAGGCTGTATATTGTCACCCTCCTTATTTAACTTACATGCAGAGCACTTCATTTGAAATGTGGACTGGGTGAATCACAAGCTGGAATCAAGATTTCTGGGAGAAATATCAACAACCTCAGATATGCAGATGATACAATCATAATGGCAGAAAGCAAAAAGGAACAAAAGAGCCTCAAGATGAAGAGGAGAGAGGAGAGTGAGAAAGCTGGCTTAAAACTCAGCATTAAAAAAATGAAGATCATGGCATCTGGTCCCATCACTTCATGGCAAAAAGATAGGGGAAAAATGGGAATAGTGGCAGATTTTATTTTTTGGGGCTCCAAAATCACTGCAGAATGGTGACTGCAGCCATGGAATTAAAAGACACTGGCTCCTTGGAAGAAAAGCTATGACACACCTAGACAGCATATTAAAAAGCAGAGATCACTTTGCCAATAAATGTCCATAGAGTCAAAGCTATTGTTTTTCCAGTAGTCATGTATGGATGTGAAAGTTGGACCATAAAGAAGGCTGAGCACCAAAGAATTGATGCTTTTGAACTGTGGTGCTGGAGAAGACTCTTGAGAGTCCCTTGGATAGCAAAGAGATCACATGAGTCCATCTGAAAGGAAATCAACCTTGAATATTCACCGGGAGGCCTGATGCTGAAACTGAAGCTCCAACACTTTGGCTACCTGTTGTGAAGACCCTGATGCTGGGAAGACTGAGGGCAGGAGAAGGCAGCGACAGAGGATGAGATTGTTGGATGGCATTACCGACCTAATGGACATGGATTTGAGCAAACTCCAGGAGATGGTGAAGGACAGGGAAGCCTGGCATGCTGCAGTCCATAGGGTTGCAAAGAGTCAGATACGACTTTGTGACTGAACAACAACTAGTTCCTAGGTCTGGAACAGAGGAGTTTCTCACTCTTGGCACTATTTACTCTTTGAGCTGAAAAATTATTTTGGTTTGTTTGCTTTATTGAAGTATAGTTGATTTACAATATCATGTTAGTTTCAGATGTATAACACAAAGATTTAGTTATAATTAGATGTGTTATAACTATATATGTGTATGTGTGTTGTTTTTCAGATTCTTTTCCCTGATCCATTATTACAAAATATTGAGTATAGCTCCCTGTGCTATACAATAGGTCCTTGATTATATAGTAATATATATATGTTAATCCTGTTCTCCTAATTTCTCCCTCCCCCAATTTGTATCTTTTTTTTTTCCAGGTTCCACATAAGCAATATCATATGTTATTTGTCTTTCTCTATCTGGCTTACTTCACTTCATATGATAATCTCTACATCCATTGGAAAATTCTTCACTGGGGGCGTGGGGAGAGGGGCTGTCTTGTGAATTAATTGTAAGATGTTTAGCAGCATTCCCAGCTTCTACCCACTAGATACAAGTACTGTGCAAACCAAGCGTCTCCAGACATTTCAAAATATTCCCTGAGGGGGGGGAAATGCCCACAGTTGAGAAACACTGATCTTGTGAAACAATCACTTTTGGAGGCCAAAAGCAGGCCCACTTTGGAGTGGCTCTTCTGGCAACATATTTATAACATACCACTGAGCCATTAAGAGAGGTTCCCTCTCATTTCAAATTCCCAGTGTCAACTAGACAAGAGATTCTGTACTCAAATAGCTACATCCACACTAATTACTGATTTCTTTAACATGTCTGTTCAATATTTTATACTTAGTAACGTTTATCTCGGAGAAGGCAATGGCACCCCACTCCAGTACTCTTGCCTGGAAAATCCCATGGACGGAGGAGCGTGGTAAGCTGCAGTCCATGGGTTAGCTAAGAGTCAGACACAACTGAGCGACTTCCCTTTCACTTTTCACTTTCATGCATTGGAGTAGGAAATGGCAACCCACTCCAGTGTTCTTGCCTGGAGAATCCCAGGGACGGGGGAGCCTGGTGGGCTGCTGTCTAATAGGTCGCACAGAGTCGGACACAACTGAAGCGACTTAGCAGCAGCAACATTTATCTAGCTTTGCATATGTAGTAATCCACCCAAGCAAGAGATCAAACCTAAAAATTAATTACATATCTCATCTGTATCCTGCTAATTCTATACATTATTTGTCACAAAAAGCAAGACTATTTCTTCCAACAGCAGTCTAAAGAAATGAGTCATCAGCCTAAGTAAATCAGGTGAAAATCAAGGATTTCAACAATAAAAAATGAAATATATAACTTATATGTCTGAAGATTTCTCACTCTACAAAACCTAAAACATGTCTTGACACAGATCATACAGGATTATTGAGCAGGAAATGCTTTTTAAATCCTACTAAATACATAGCAGAGCTTGAAAGAAAGAAAGGGAAATCCCAGGNCATCACCTCCACTAGCTTTGCTTGTAGTGATGCTCTCTAAGGTCCACTTGACTTCAAGCATTCCAGGCCAAGAATGTTGCTAAATATCTTGCAGCACACAGGACAGGTCCTCACAGCAAACAATTATCCAGCCCTAAATGTTAACTGCCTTGAGGTTGAGAAACCCTGCATAAATAAATTGCAAACGTCAGCTGTTATCTGTTCTAGCACCACAAAAAACCTATTGATATAATTTTGAATCCTAGACTGACCTTTCTAAAATTTTAGCTCTTCCTCCCTGCTATAGATTAGGCTTAAATTTGATCAGCACACCATGTATATTTTAATCCAAATTATAAATAAAAATTGATAGTGTGTAAGGACGGAGTGCTCCAGTCAAGTTACTACTGAGATAGTAGGCCCGGCAATTAAGTGCACTGATAGGAATCTGTTAGAGTACAAGTTCGATTTCTATTGATTATAGTTGTGGACTGCAGAAGTTATTTAACTAATAAATGCCTCAGCTTCCTAATTTGTAAAGGAGATAGGAATTATAATAAACCTATAGAGTCTCAGGGAGGATTAAATGGGATTAAAGCAGGTAAAGCATTTAGTCTGGTGACTAGCTCATAGGTACTATTCAGTATTAACCAATCACCGTACACTAATTGGGTATTCTTCAGGTGTACTTGTTCAAGAAGTTACACATAACTTGCTCTGTACCCCAGTCCACACCACATTTCAACATTTTGTCAAAATAACATTATGCTAATACTTGTCATAGAATTTGTTGAAATCCTCTCATCATACACATTTTATGAAAAATATTCTTTCCTTCCTTCCTTCCCTCCCTCTCCATCTCTCATTTTTGTAAGATTACTGTCAGTATTGCAGTAATACTGTGAACAATGATTACCATCAACTCTTCCTGTGAAATTATTGTAGATGCTTCCTAACTTACCAGTTAAAATTGTATTACAAATTTTATCAGACAATGGATGTAAATCACTTACCACCAGGCTTGCCACATCCAAAGCTCTTAAAAAAATGTTAAGAATGCTTTAAGAAAGCCAGGGAGTCCAAGGAGGGGCTAAAATGATGTAGGGAAGGGCCATTATTAAGGAATGGGGCTTGTTTGTTGTAGAATGATAGGGCTGGCCGCAGTGCCCTGGGACCTAACTTAGGAGGCCTGGGCAATATAAGAAAGGAATTACAGCTTCGTGCAAGAGCAAGATTAGGGGAGGTGTCCTCCAGACCCCGCCCACGAGCAGGCATACTAGTGAGGCAAGGCAGAGCGCCTCGCAGGTGCAGTGCCAAGTGGGAAGACCTCTCCCAGAAGGCACCACGCCCACCCAGAGGATGCCGGGAAGGATGGCTTTGCTCCTGCAGACGCGAGTGCTTCATAGCTGACCTGCGACCGCTTTTCCCTGGGTACTGAGTCACAAATGGTGAGTCAAATGCATGTACGAATAAATAAACACACAGGGCCCACACTCAAAGCCCGGGCTCAGCCCCTGAGGCAGTGTAGAGAGGGAGGTAGTTGGCCTCAGGCCTCCAGCTCTGCTCACCTGGATCTCTGAGGTGCAGGTGGGAGTTGGGGGCGGAGTGGTGGGAGCCTCCAAGCCTAGTGAAGCTTATGTGCCCGCTTCTAGTCCCTTGAAGAGTCCAGTGTGGATTTTGTCTTTTTGTTGTCAGACAATACGCGTGACATAAAACAACTTTCGAATCACTTTAAAGTGTATAGGTCAGTGTCATGAAGTATATTGACCACCGATTTTTATTTGTTAAAGTCAGCTTTAATAATAAAGAGCATTTCTTGAACTCTTACCGTGTTGTAGTGCAGCACTCAGAATAAAATTCAGAGTTCTTATTGTGGCTGACAAGTGAGTTGCTTTAACTTTCAGGAAGGATTGGATGTAGTGGTTCTTTAAATCAGTATGTATATCGATCACCAGTTGGTCTAAGTGTGATGGGGAGCATATCAGTCACCCAGGGAAAGGATGAGAGTGCCTTTTTACAAGGGCTTCCCTGATAGCTCAGTTGGTAAAGAATCTGCCTGCAATGGCAGGAGACTTCCGTTCGATCCCTGGAGAGGGAAGATCACCTAGAGAACAAAGAATAGTTGCATCTCATTGGGTAGAGGTCACTGGATGGACCTTCCCATCTACATAGTTATGGATGGATGAGTAGCTGAGGGGAGAACAGTGTGGACTTTCAAACTCAACTCTGAGTAGCCAATCTGTAGAAAACTCAAAAAGGCTGATTTGATTCTTGCCATGTGTAGGCAATCAGCGAAACCAGGCTGTGGGAAACTAAAGACCTGAGGGAGGCGGGGAACATGCTTGCCAGGGGAATATTTGGGGAGGTAGCAGTAGGGGAGTGTGCCTTCCAGGCAGAGGAAGCAAATACAAGGCCTCCAAGGCTGGAACTTCCTGCTGTGACTGAGAGATAGCTGGGAGCTAATGTGACAGGGGAGGGAGACTGAGAACACTTGAGCGCTGCTAGACGATTCTGAATTTTTTTAAAATATATTTTTAAGTTTTTTTTTTTTTTCCTTTTGGCTCTGCCGAGTCTTAGTTGCAGCTCACAGTGTCTTTGATCTTAGTTGGGGCATGCGAACTCTTGGTTGCAGCGTGTGGAAACTAGTTCCCTGACTAGGGATCAAACCCAGGCCCCCTGTATTGGGAGCACAGGCTTTAACCACTGCGCCACAGGGAAGTCCTTGAATTTTATTTTGATTGATTGGAGGTTTGAACAAGGGTTCTATTGTGGCGGACAGAAAATAGGTGGTGATAAAGCTGAAGCAAGAATGGCCATGTGCTGAAAGCTGTCAAAGCTGGATGATGAGTAAGTGTGGGGTTTCATTATGGTGTTCTCCCTTCTTTTGTATTTCTTGAAAACTTCCACAATAAGTAAAAACTTAAATAAGAACCCCTCAGCTGCTGTTTTATAAGTAGTTGGAAGGGGGCAAATGTAAAAGCAAAGAGGGTCAGTTAAAAGTCTCCTATACTTACCCAGGAGAGTGCTGATGGTGGCTTGGAGTGGTTACAGGAAAGGTATTGAGAAGTGGTGGGTTATTTGTATATTATAAAGGGAAATTAGAAAGGATTTCTTTGGATTTGGATGTGGAGTGAGAGGGAAAGAAGAATTAAAGGTGATTGTGCAACTGGAGAAAATGTTATTAACTGAGGTGGAAAAGTATCAGGGATGCGGGGGAAATCGAAAGTTCACTTTCAGTTTGTAAATTTTTAAATGCTTATTAAAGTGCAGATGTCATGTAAACAGTTGGATATAATAATCTGAGGTTCAGGGAGAGGTCAGGGCTCGAGATAGAATTTGGAGCTAGCAGTATATATATAGGGTTTAAAGCCTTGAGGCTGGATGAGATCACCAAATCTAATTCTCTAATGTTTTATGATTCTTTTGAAAAACAGATCTTTCTCCTACAAAGCTCACACACACAAAGTTGGTTCTCTGAGTACAGAAACAATAGACTGTCTGAAAAATGTACTCTGAATTGAATGCACTTATATTAATCACTTTTATGAGGGCTTCCAAGTGTCATTTAATAAACTATGGTCCTCGGCCACACTAAATGGAGTCCACTTGTTCTGGCAGCATGAAAAGAAATAATTTTACATCTTGAAGGATACAATGGAAGATAAATTAAGTCATTCTCTTTTTCAGTGTCAGTAATCTCAGTGGTTTTATTGAATATAAATTGTTTCATTTATTAATATGCTAGTCACCCTTCTAAATAATATGCAGTGAAAATGCCCACAATTATTTAAACCAAAAACCATGTGTGAGGGGTAAAGGAGTAAGGTTGTGTTTTCTCAGTCTAGGCTTGGATAGGTATCATGTTCTTTGGGTATTCTAGATTATTCTCCACGAATATATAGTGTTTTCCAAATTGGCTGATTATTATCACTAGAGGTGATTTTGGGGCCCAGCATGTAGATAATTTGAGTCAGTATGTCTGAGGTGGAGCACAGGAATTTGTATATTTAACTAATGCCCATGTTTGGGAAATACTTTTAAGTAAACAGTTTCAGGAGCCATTTGATTTCTTCTTCCTCTACAGGTGTCCTTCCCATGTCCCATTTTCCTGTCTTATTGTAAGGTATTAAAAAAAAAATCTGCGACTCTTCTGCAGTTGTTCACAGGGAACCAGACTCTGAGATGACTTGGGGTGGACTGTGGACATGCTGAGTTCAAGTTCTGGCGATTCTTCTTAGCCTGACCCCAAAGTCACTCTCAGTCTGGTTACTTGACGTAAGACTAGGTTTGTCTTTGAATCTAAGCCTTTTAAGTTAGTGGGCCTCCACTAGGGTTTAGATTTAAACACTATCTTAAGGGAAAAACCAGAAAAAAGGAAGAACCTTCTTATAAAACAGGGAATCCTGCCACTAGGGCGCTCTGGAAACCAGAGAGGAAATTTCGAAAAGAGGAATTGGAGCACAGACAAAAATAGAACCTTATTGAGATGTTTTATATCTTTATGGGGCCGGGCCCGGTAATTTTCTCCCATTTAAGGTAATGAACCCCCTGACTGTATTTGCGGATTTCTTGGGAGTGTCTGTGTAGCACATGACCTCATGTTGGGAATCTTTGCTCTTAGTATATCTCCACAGTGAAGCCAGAGTAAAGATTTAGAACATACAGATCAGAGCATATCACTCCCCTCTTAAAGCTCTTCAGTGTCTTCCCCCTTACACTTAAAGGCTGAATTCTTTTGACATTCTTCATCCCATAGGAAGGATGATGTCACATCTGCCATGATGTTTCCCTGGCTCATGTCTTCAATAGCATCTCCTAACTCTCTCCCTCCCTCCAAGTTATGGAGCCACACTGGCCGTTTGTATTTCTTTAAGGAATTGCATCCTCCCTGCCCCACTCCCTGATCTCCCCAGTCTTCACTTGGCTGATTTTATCTTTACTGTATTTAATCTCAGGTATAATAATGCCATCTTATTTTCTATATAACAGTTATTACTAGCTGGTATTTTTCTGTTTATGTATTTCTTTACTGGTTTATTGTGAGTTCTCTCACTATGATGTAACCCCTGGGAACAGAGATCTTACAGCTGTGTCACTGGCATTTAAATCTGGTGTTTAGAGTCTTGGTCCAGGGTGCCCACTCAGTAATATTTGCTGGAATCAATAAATGAATGAATAAGCAGGAGAGAAATTGGCAGGGCCGATAAGGATCAAATCAGTAAAGATGGTTATCCCGGGGAAGGAGTTGGTGACATTGGAGGGGAGGAGGAAAAAGCTTTCATGTTTTTGTACTCTTCTCACCATAAAAGGAGAAAAATGACTATAGATAATTTTCAGTTTCTTGTTCATGTTTTTATGTATTTTCTAAAATAAACATGTTTTACTTAGAAATCACAAAAGTGAAATAGAACACAAATAGTGATTATAGTTACTTAGCAAGATTTGCACTTTCAGTGAAACAAGCTTTCCCGTTCTTGCATCAACATCATTGCTTTTGTTTCCTGCAAAGGACCTAGTCCTTCATTTTGGTGTGAAGCCATGTATTAGAATAGTTTCTGAATAGGTATCTGAGTTTCCTTGGACATCTCTAAGGAAAATCATAAGATTTAGGTGGTCTCCATGGTAACAAATTCAGAGCCAAGACTGATCCTTAAAGATAACAGCAATAGATATTCTAGCACTAGAGACATTTTTGGATTTCTCTCAGGTTGGTTAGCTCCTTGTATGCTTAGTTATCTGGGTACCAGTCTTGGGACTCTTCTTTAGACAAAGACTGCTTTACAAATGTGATCTGAATATAAACGGAAAAGAGCCTTTTGGGTTGAAGTTGCTTCTTCTGTCTATAATTTCCTGCCTCCCAAATAACACAATCTTCTCTTATCCATCCCTCATTCCTTAAGTAAAAAGTGAACTCTTAGAGGAAGTGAAATGCAAATCCTGAACACCCTCATTAGCCTTATTTTACTCTGCTTTATAAATATGATCTTTATGTATTTATTCTTCTGAAATATGGATGGCAAAGACTAGTGCAGACAGAAAAGCATTAATTAATATGATAGTTAATTTTATGTGTCAGCCTGATTTGGCCACAGGATGCCCAGATATTTGGTTAAACATTATTTGGGTTTTTCTGTGAGGATGTTTATGCATGACTTTAACAATTGAATAGTAGGCTGAGTAAAGCAGGTTACTCTCTAATGTGGGAGGACCCCATCCTATTAGTAGAAAGCCCAAATAATACAAAAAGGCTGAATAAGAGCGAACTCGAATAGCTGTTCTTTCCTGCCTTTGGAATTGAAACCTGGGCTCTTCCTGGTTTTTAAGCCTGTTGGCATTTGGTCTTGAACTACACTATTAGCTGTCTTGGTCCTTTTTAGGCTTCCAGACTTCATCATCAGCTTGGCTGTGTTTCCAGCTGTATTGGNGTGTGTAGACAGACAGCTATAAAGTGCAAGTCGTGCAGGTGTGTGTGTGTGTGTGTGTAGACAGACAGCTATAAAGTGCAAGTCGTGCAGGTGTGTGTGTGTGTGTGTGTAGACAGACAGCTATAAAGTGCAAGTCGTGCAGGTGTGTGTGTGTGTGTGTGTAGACAGACAGCTATAAAGTGCAAGTCGTGCAGTTGTGTCCCACTCTTTGCCACCCCATGGACTGAGCCTGCCAGGCTCCTCTGTCAGTGGAATTCTCCAGACAAGAATACCGGAGTGGGTAGCTATTCTCTTCTCCAGAGATATTCTCTTCTCCCAACACAGGGATCGAACCCAGGTCTCCTGCATTGCACACGGATTCTTTATTGTCTGAGCCACCAGGACAGCCCCGATAGGCAGCTGTAGACATAGATATGAATAGATACAGCTATATTCCTGTTGGTTCCGCTTCGATGGAGAAACCTGAATAGTATAAAGAAGATCCTATTATGTGTCAGGCCCTGGGCTAGGAGAGGGGTTCCCCAGCTCTCTAACTTAATAGACTAACTTCAGTGTGATAAATGATCTAGTCGAGTTACAAACCTACAAAGTGCTGTGAGATGAAAAGGAGCACCTTAATTGCATAAGGAGTTGAGAGGGATTCACTTGAGTTGACATGATTGAGATTGTGAAAAATGACACCCGACTGAGAAAACTGAAGAAATTGAACTACTGATGTCTGCAACAACATAGATGTATCTCATAGTTATAATTTTTAGTGGAATAAAGATCAGAACAAAAGGACATATGAATATAGGTGCTATGGATATCATTAATAAAGGCCTTTGACAATGAACTTGGGAGGGAAAATATCCAGTATCTTATCATTCAGTGTTGTGGTGGCAATGATTACCAAGTGTATATGATGCCCTAAGAGGATATTGTTCCCCTCCTCTCTATGATAAAAATAATTATTTTCTTGATTTGTTCTTCACGTTAAAAACAATGGACAATTTGGAAAGAATACATTTCAGTTTTACAGACAGTATTGAAATTTAGCAAAATATTCCTTGAACTAAAACTCAGCAAAAAATTTACACGGAAGAGTTTACACTATTTCATCGTTTTACATTTTGAACAAAAGTACTTAAGTTCTGTTTGTCTCTACAGTCACTGTTCTGTCGTTTTATTTTGAATCCACTGTTTGAAAGTAGGAATATGTAATACTACAGAGGTGAACATAGAAACTGCATGATGTAAGCTTGAATGATTCTGAATTGAGAATTTACTCTGAAATGACATGCATGTAACAAGTCTGTGTGTAGTGAGCTAACTGAAGAAGTAAAGTTCTTTGAATAAATTTCCATGTAGAATAAATGTTCATTACAGAAAGTAATAAATATGTGCTAATTTAATGCTTAAACATATTACTAAAATTCAACAACATTAATAGCAGTTGTTCTAGAAGAGCAGTGCTCAAACTTTTTAGTCTCAGGACTTCATTGGACTTTTACAAATTTTTGAGTTCTTTGCCTTTTTTTTTTTTTTTGGTCTTGCCAAAGGGCATGTAGGATCTCGGTTCCCCAACCAGGGATAGAACCCAGGCTCCTTACAGTGGGAATGTGGGGGTCTTAACCACTGGACTGCCAGGGAAGTCCCACTTTGCTTTTGTTTATGTGAATTATATCTATTGACACTGACCTTATTAGAAATGAAAACTGAGAAAAAGTGTAAATAATTATTTTAAAAGCAAATTTCCATGTTAAATCATATAATAAATCCACTGTATATTAACATACATAGTAACATCCATAAAAAATAATTTCCCAAAATAAAGGAAAATTTAATATAAGAATGATATCATTTTACATTTATGCAGCTGGAGTCTCACAGATGCTTTTGCATCCAATCTGTTGCAATATGTCATTTTGGTTAATGTATATGAAACAAATCTAGCTTTATACAAATGTGTAGTTGGAGAAGGTATTTTAATAGTCTCTTTATTTAATAATAAAAATAATGTAGTACTCTTCTTTAATACTCCACCAAAACTTGACAAAGGAAGTAGTTTCTTACACATTAATTTCATGTTTCCTGAAATCACATAATTGAGTTTTGCATACTGTTATATTAAAATCTGTTGGTCTTTCTTACATTCTGAATGAATGCTTTTATTTGTATGTGACTTCCTAGCATTATGCCTTGGTGATTTTGAAGATATTGCTTACTTCCTGGAGTTAATGCAGCTTTTCTAAATGTTGACACGTTTAGTTTTTGTTTTTTGTTTTGACGCATTTAGTTTTACAATAGCAAAAATATCACATTTGTTAATATCACCACTGATCTCATCAGAAGAGTTTATACTCACACAGAAGCTTTCAAGCTCATAGTGTTTCCAACGTTTGATTTGGTTTGAAAGCTCAAATCTTAGGCGCAGATATTTAAGTTGTTTTCCTTGAAATGCCAGACTCACTTAGTTCATTTTCAAGAAAAATGCCTGCTGAATCACCAGGTCTGATTAACTATAGTCTTTCAGTTGTCTTTTCAAGTCAACATGGTATTTTCATTTAAAAGTGGATAAATCAGCTCACAATTCAAATAAGCACCATTGAGACAGCAGAAACGCTTTGTCTTCCATTTCATTACAGAAAAAAGATGAGTGCTCAAGGGTCAAGATTTAGTAAAATGTTTACTGTTTCAGTAGGGCTATTTTTCAGTGTGGCTAGGGTTGTTTTTTTTGTTGTTGTTATTGTTAATTGTATTTAGTGTGAAGAACACAATGTTCCAGTTCAGTCTGTGACACTGCCCTGACTGGTGCTGAGGAGTGGGCAGTTTTACTTGCCATTGCTTCTGGATCATCAGTGTACATAGTTAACACAGTGAGAAGGCAAATAATGTTTTATACTCTTAGGACAATTGTTTACCCCACAGACTCTCTGAAAGGATCTTAGGGTACTTGAGGTCTGTGCTGCTGCTGCTAAGTTGCGTCAGTCATGTCCGACTCTGTGCGACCCCATAGACGGCAACCCACTAGGCTGAACCCATCCCTGGGATTCTCCAGGCAAGAACACTGTAGTGGGTTGCCATTTCCTTCTCCAATGCATGAAAGTGAAAAGTGAAAGTGAAGTCACTCAGTCGTGTCCGACTCTTCATGACCTCCTGGACTGCAGCCCACGAGGCTCCTCCGTCCATGGAATTCTCCAGGCAAGAGTACTAGAGTGGGATGCCATTGAGGTCTGTGGACATTAACAAATTTGTTTGTTTTTCTAGATGAGTATTTTATTGACATTATTACCATGACTAGAAATTTCAAATAAAGTATAGGAAGACTTTCAGTTTAATTATTGCTTGTACATTCTCTACAAACAGTACACCATTTTATTGTCTGTACCCAGGGCATACTTTCCCACTGCTCTGCCCATGGTATGTATGTATGTATATATAAGTATATATATGGAGGAAATGGCAACCCACTCTGGTATTCTTGCCTAGAGAATCTCATGGACAGAGGAGCTTGGCTCCTCTGCAGTCCATGGGATCACAAAAAGTCAGACACAACTGAAGCAACTGAGCATGCATATACCCACCCATACACCCCACCACACATACATTTGTGTCTATGGTATGGGGTTCTCAAGGCAAGGATCCTGAAGTGGTTTGCCATTCCCTTCTCCAGTGGACCACATTCTGTCAGACTTCTCCACCACGACCCATCCATCCTGGGTGGCCCCAAACGGCATGGCTTAGTTTCATTGAGTTAGACAAGCTGTGGTCAGTGTGATCAGATTGGCTCGTTATCTGTGATTGTGGTTTCAGTCTGTGTGCCCTCTGATGCCCTCATTCAGCACCTACCATCTTACTTGGGCTTCTCTTAGCTTGGACGTGGGGTATCTCTTCATGGCTGCTCCAGCAAAGTGGGGTATCTCTTCATGGCTGCTCCAGCAAAGTGCAGCCGCCGCTCCATACCTTGGATGTAGGGTAGCTCCTCTCGGCTGCTCCTGTGCCGTCGCACAGAGTACATCATGAGAAACGCTGGGCTGGTCCCATCACTTCATGGCAAATAGATGGGGAAACAGTGGAAATAGTACCAGACTTTATGTTTCGGGGCTCCAAAATCACTGCCTTTTCATACTGTTCATGGAGATCTCAAGATATAAGCATCTGAATGCAGAATTCCAAAGAATAGCAAGAAGAGATAAGAAAGCCTTTTTTAGTGATCAATGCAAAGAAATAGAGGAAAGGAACAGAATGGGAAAGACTAGAGATCTCTTCAAGAAAATTNTTGATGCTTTTGAACTGTGGTGTTGGAGAAGACTCTTGAGAGTCCCTTGGATTGCAAGGAGATCCAACCGGTCCATCCTAAAGGAGATCAGCCCTGTGTGTTCACTGGAAAGACTGATGCTGAAGCTGAAACTCCAATATTTTGGCCACCTGATACGAAGAGCTGACTCATTTGAAAAGACCCTGATGTTGGGAAAGATTGAAGGCAGGAGAAGGGGACAACTGAGGATGAGATGGCTGGATGTCATCACCGACTGAATGGACATGAATTTGGGTAAACTTTGGGGGTTGGTGATCGACATGGAGGCCTGGCATGCTGAGTTCATTAGGTCACAAAGAGTTGGACACAACTGAGCGATTGAACTGAACTATATGGTATGTATTATATATGGTTTTCTAAAAAAGAATTGAGTTCTTTATTAGATGTATTTATTGCAAATATTTTCTCCCAGTCAGTATTTTTGTCTTTTCCTTCCCTTAATGGTCTTTTTTTTTTTTAATGTTGTCTTTTGATGAACAGAAAGTAAAAAAATAAGCTTGCAATTTAGTATAGTTTTAGATTTACATAAAACTTTCAGATTTAGTACAGAGATTTCCTGTATATCTCTTACCCAGTTTCCCCCAGCATTAACATCTTAACTTACCATGATGCATTTCTCACAACTAGCAAACTAACATTGATACATTACAGTTAACTAAACTCTGCTGCTGCTAAGTCGCTTCAGTTGTGTCGGACTGTGCGACCCCATAGACGGCAGCCCACCAGGCTCCTCTGTCCCTGGGATTCTCGAGGCAAGAACACTGGAGTGGGTTTCTATATCCTTCTCCAATGCACGTAACTAAACTCTAGAATCATTTAAATTTCAATCATTTTCCACTGATGTCTTTTACTCTGTTTCAGAATTCTATTTGGGGTACCTGATTGCATTTAGTCATCTTGTCTCCTGCTATGCTCTGTTCTGTGACAATTTCTTAGTCTTTCTATGTTTTGGATGACTGACAATTCTGAGGAATACTAATCAGATGTTTTGTAGAATGTCTTTCAATCTGTTTGTCTGATGTTTTTCTCATAGATATGGAGTTATAGGTTTGATCAATGGCACCCCACTCCAGTACTCTTGCCTGGAAAATCCCATGGATGGAGGAGCCTGGTGGGCTGCCGNGGAATACTAATCAGATGTTTTGTAGAATGTCTTTCAATCTGTTTGTCTGATGTTTTTCTCATAGATATGGAGTTATAGGTTTGATCAATGGCACCCCACTCCAGTACTCTTGCCTGGAAAATCCCATGGATGGAGGAGCCTGGTGGGCTGCCGTCTATGGGATCGCACAGAGTCGGACACAACTGAAGCGACCTAGCAGTAGCAGAGAAAGGTCACAAAGGTGAAATGCTCTTCTCATCACATCATACCAGGGTTATATGATGGCAACGTGGTATATCACTAGATGAGGTAGTATTTGCCAGCTTGAAATTGCTTAACTTGATGGTGTATTTATCCTTTTGTGATATGTTAAGTCTTGATTTATATATGTCATAATGTTATGCATATAATATTGAATTTATTTCTTCCTAATTAATTGAAACTTTTGTTATTACACAGCAACTATTTAGCGATCTTTAAAAAATGTGTATGTTTAATATTAATGTTGGTATACTGGTTTTTATTAGTGTTAGTGTTTTTTCCCTTAGTATATCCATCCATGTTGTCACAAATGGCAAGATTTTCTTTAATCTGTTCATCCATTGATGGACCCCTGGATTGTTTCCATATCTTTTCATTCTTTTTTTTTTTAGTTTTTTAAATTGAGGTATAATTGACATAAAATATTATGTTTCAGGTGTATAATGTTATATTTTTATGTGTTGCAAAATGAGCACCATGATAAGTCTGGTGAATATTTGTTAACATACATGGTTACAGTTTGGTTTTTTCTTTTTGTTTTGCTCTACTGGATCTTCATTGTTTCCCATGGGGCTTTCTCTAGCTGTGAGCAGAGGCTCCTCTTCGTTGCAGTGTGTAGGCTTCTCATTGTGGTGGCTTCTTTTGTTGCAGAGTACAGGCTCTAGATCCGTGGGCTTCTGTTTTTGTGGATCATGGGCTCAGTCACCCTGTGACATGTGGAATCTTCCCAGACCAGGGATCAATCCCCTGCATTGGTAGGTAGACTCTCAACTACTGAACCACCAGGGAAGTCTTGGTTACAGTTTTTTTTTTGTGATGAGAACTTTTAAGATTTATTCTGTTAGCAACTTGCAAATATACAACACAGTATTATTAGCTTACTCACTATTGTGTAAATATGTGGCAGGCGTGACTTCCATACATCCCTATGACTGACTTATTTTATAACTGAAAGTTTGTATCTTTTGACTCCCTTCCCCGATTTTGCCCACCCCCCTAATTACCACCTCTGGCAGCCATGAATCTTTTCTCTGTATCTATAAGCTTGGTGGGGTTTTTTTTAAATTATTTTTTTAAATTTCAGTTCCTCATATAAATGAGATCATACAGTATTTGTCTTTCTCTGTCTGACTTATTTCACTTAGTGTAATACCATGTTGTCACAAATGGCAAGAATTTCTCTATCCATTCATCCACTGATGGATCCCTGGATTGTTTCCATATCTTGGCTTTGTAAATAATGCTGCAATGAACATGAGAGTGCATATATCTTTTCTAGTTAATATTTTCATTTTCTTTGCATAAATACTGAGAGGTTGGATCATGTGGATCCATATCCTAATTATTTTAAAAAAAAATTTGAGAAACCTCCATACTGTTTTCTATAGTGGCTACACCGATTTACATTCCCACCAACCGTGCACAAGGGTTCCCTTTTCTCTATGTCCTTGCCAACAATTGTTATTTCTTTTTTGGACAGAAATTCTTTAAATTTAGTAAAGTCTAATTTAATAGTCTTTTATAACTTGTGATTTTTATTCTTATTCTAAGATTACATTCTTGGCATAAATTCCACTTAGTTGTAACGTCTATGCGTGTACTCAGTGGTGTGTCCAACTCTTTGTGATCACATTGATTGTAGCCTGCCAGGCTCCTCTGTCTTTGGGATGTGCCAGGCAAGAACACTAGAGCAGGTTGCCATTCCCTTCTCCAGGGGATCTTCGCAACTGAGACTGAACCTATATCTCCTGTACCTCCTGCACTGGCAGGTGAATTCTTTCCTACTGAGCCACCTGGGAAGGCTTTTTGTCATAATACATTACCATTTTTACATAAAGGAAAACCCCATATAATCATCTCAACAGAGGCAGAAAAAATTTTATATAAAATTTAACAATTAAACACTCAGTAATCTAGTGATAGAAGGAAACTACAAGGTTATGCTAATCTTATAAAATGAGTTGGAAAATATTCCTCTTCTCTAGTCTCTGAGTGAGTTTTTTTTGTAATATTGGTTTTATTTTTTCTTTAAGTGTTTAGAAGAATTTACTGCAAGCTTTCTTGACTTGAAATTTTCTTTGTGGGAAGGTTTTTGTTTAAGGATGTATGTCATTGATCTTTAATTTCATTCAGACTTTCTATTTCTTTTTAAAGAAATTTTATTTATCTTATTGAAGTATAGTTGATTTACAGTGTTGTACTAATCTCTGCTGTACAACAAAGTGACTCAGTTATGTATATGTAGACATTTTTTGCATTATTGTTTATCACAGGATTATTGAATATAGTTCCCTGTGCTGTACAGTAAGACCTGTTGTTCATTCATCCTATATGTAAACATAATCTGCTAATCCCAAACTCCCAGTCCATCCCTGTTCCACCCACTCCCCCTTGGCAACCACAAGGCTGTTCTGTGTGTCTGTTTATGTTTTGTAGATAGGTTCATTTGTGCCATATTTTAGATTCCACATGTTATGATTCAGTAGAGTTACATTGTATATATGTACCACATCTTTATGCATTTATCTCTCAGTAGACATTTAGGTTGTGTCCATGTCTTGGCTATTGAGAATAGTGCTGCTATATACATAGAGGTGCATGTATCTTTTTGAATTATAGTTTTCTCCAGGTATATGCCATCTTGGAAATTTTTTTGGGGGGGGGCGTTGCTATTTTAAAAGGTATTTTTTACATTCCTTTTCTGATATTTCATTACTAGTGTAAAGAAATGCAATTGATTTTTGAATGTTAATCTTGTATCCTGCTACTTTGTTGAGTTCATTTATTATATCTAGTAGTTTTTGTGTGGAGTCCTTAGGTTTTTCTATATATATAGTCATGCTATCTGCATATAGTAACAATTTCATGTATCAGATTTGGTAAGGTGTCTTTTCCAAGGAATTTGTCCATTTCATCTGTATTTTCACAACTTTATTGAGATTATAATTAATATGCCATAAACTTTGCTATTTAAAGTGTACATTTTTTAAAGTNCACATCCATACATGACCACTGGAAAAACAGCCTTGACTAGACGGACCTTTGTTGGCAAAGTAATGTCTCTACTTTTGAATATGCTATCTAGTTTGATCATAACTTTCCTTCCAAAGAGTAAGCGTCTTTTAATTTCATGGCTGCAAACCATCTGCAGTGATTTTGGAGCCCCAAAATTGTCAGTTTAGTAATCCCAAATATCTAGTTCATCAACTCTGTATTTTTTTAAAGATTTTACTTTTTAGAGAAGTTTTAGTTTCACAACATAATTGAGAGGAAGATAATTTTCTCATATATCTCCTGCTCCCATACATGTATAGTGTCCCTGCATTATCAGCATTACTCACCAGAATGGTAATTTGGTGTATTGTACTGTTGTACTTTTGTACATTGTATAATGTTACCAGGGATGGGCTTGTTTTGACACATAATCACCCAGAGTTATCCATCGTTTATAGGGTCACTTTTGCTGCTGTACATTCTCTGGGTTTGGACACATGTATACTGACAGATGGTTAGATAGCATCACCCACTTAATAGACATGAACTTGAGCAAACTCTGGGAGATAGTGGAGGACAGGGAAGCCTGGCATGCTGCAGTCCAAGGGGTCACAAAGAGTTGGACATGACTTAGCAACTGAACAACAACAACATATTGACATATATCCATCATTATAAAATCAGACAGAGAATTTTCATTGCCCTAAAAATCTGCTTTTTCCCTTTTAATTGCTGAATGTTGTTTCATTATAGATGTGTACTACATTTTATTTATCCATTGACTCTCTGGTAGACAGTTAGATTGTTTTCACTTTTTGGCTGTTACATATTTGCTGCTATGAACAAATTAAAGTACTAGTTTTTGCATGAAACAGTAATTTCTCTTGTGTTGATACCTGGGAATGGACCTGCTGAATCATATTGAAACTCTGTGTTTAATGTTTTGTGAAACTGTTTTCAAAAGTGGCTGATGTAATTTTATATTGCTGCTAGCAATATATAATGGCTGTAATTTCTCAGCAATTTTGCCCAACTCGTTATTTTGTTATTATTGTTTTGTTTTAGCAATCCTAACATTTGTGAAATGGTTTCTCATTGCAGTTGTGATTTTTGTTTACATGATGACTAATGGTGTTGAGCTTCTTTTTTATGTTTATTGACTATGTGCATGTTCTTCTTTGGAGAAATGTCTGTTGAAATCTTTTCCCTGTTTTCTTTTTCTGATTTCTCAAAATGAATTTATTAGATCTCTTGGTTGCAAATGACAGAAACCATTTGTGAAGCACAGGAAACACTGAACACAAACATTGGGTACTATAAAATACCCTGGAAATTCTCTATCCTCTGTTTATGTCTCCTTCTCAGTTGCCCTCATTCTTATCACTTATCAAGGTCTGGTCTTCCATTTTCAGGCCACACGGCAGAACACAGTTATTGCTAATTATTCTTAAGTTGCCTCTCTTCATTTTAAAAGAGCAATCAGATGTTTATTAGTCTAATTTTTCCATGGAAAAGATTCTAATTGTCACAACTGGGATTATGTACCCATCTCAAAACCAAATAAATAACTATGGCCAAAAGAGTGGTAATCCAAATGATACCCATGTGAATCTGGGACATTTGTGGGCAACTATGATGGAGGAGCCTAGTAGGCTGCAGTCCATGGAGTCGCAAAGAGTAGGACACGACTGAGAGACTTCACTTTCACTTTTCACTTTCATGCACTGGAGAAGGAAATGGCAACTCACTNTGGGCAACTATGATGGAGGAGCCTAGTAGGCTGCAGTCCATGGAGTCGCAAAGAGTAGGACACGACTGAGAGACTTCACTTTCACTTTTCACTTTCATGCACTGGAGAAGGAAATGGCAACTCACTCCAGTGTTCTTGCCTGGAGAAATCCAGGGACGGCAGAGCCTGGTTGGCTGCCATCTATGGGACCGCACAGAGTCGGACACAACTGAAGTGACTTAGCAGCAGCAGCAGCATGACCTTCTAGCACACAAGCCGTTGAGCAAAGGATGTTTTTTCTTTTTTTTCATTTTTAAAGAATTGGAGGGGAAACAAGTGAACAAAGAAGAATATGTGATACAGACATATGTGGCCAGGTCTAAAATATTCTCTGATCTTCGACAGAAAAATGTTACACACCCCGCTCTAGGGGGAGGGGAGAATTTTCTCCAAAAGAAGGATGAGATGAACTGGTCTGGCATTCTAAGAGAAGTGGCAGACCAACAGCTTTATAGAATATTAACAAATGACCCTATGTTCAATATGCTTGGGAAGCCAGATGAAGAATTTAAAAGGACTTCTGTATTGAAGGATTTCTTATAGTATTTGATATGCTAGAAAACACTGTGAATCTTCAAGAGGAAGAAAAGTGTCTTTTGATTCTCAAACTTATTTGGTCATATTTCCTCCCACCTCCAAAGAGGTACCATTTCATGGAGCACACTTTGGGAAGACTTTTATATATGAGCTCTTACATTTAACTAATATGGACTTTATTTCCAGTCTTCCTTGTAATTGAGTTCAAGAATGACTATATACTGGGCTTGTGGAGCTATGTGTAAATGGAGGCCCACGATGAATGAAACAGATTCTGTATTTAGGGAGTTTTTAGTCCAGTGAAGGAAATCAATGGAAAAGCCCAAGCTTTAAAAAGGATATGAAGAATGCTATAAAGCATAACATACTGAATCAAGAAACGCAGTGCAGGGACACCTCCTCAGCTGTGGGGGACAGCCACGGGGACCTCAAGGAAGGCTTTCATGAAGCACGATGACTGAACCTTTAAGGTCAGCCAGTAGGAGTTGACTAGGGGAAAAGGGAGAACAAAAGGTGAATTTCTGCATAGAAGCCAATGGAGGAGTGGCATTGTGGGTCATTCTGAGCATAATTGAGTAAGACTCAGTGATTGATGGATATAGGAGATGAGAGAAGAAAGGGGACAGAAGATAACTCAAGATTATGAGATGGACAGCTTGGTGGGGACCCATAATTAATTCAGTTTGGAGTCTGTAAGTTTTTATTTGTCTCACAGACTGTCCTACTGGAGGTGTCCTGCAAGGACCTGAAAGGCTCCAAGGAGTGATCTGGGCTGGAGATACGGACGAAAGGAGTCATTATCATACAGAAGGTAGGTGAAACTATTTGCTTATTTTTTAAATTAGGTTACTTTTCTTCTCAATATTGAGTTGTAAGGTTTGTTTTCAGGATACAAGCCCCTTACCAGATAGAGTTTTGTTTCTTCCACTGCGTGAATTTTCTTTCATTTTCTTTAATGGTATTGTTTGAAGCCCAGAACCATATTTCTGTGGTTTCTATGTGTCTGGCTAATGCTGTTTCTATTATCTACTGCATAATTCTGTGTAATTTTGAAATTTAAGGAGGTTTTAGTTCCTTTAACCGTCACATGGCAAAATGCTTGCTACTGCCTCCTGGATTCCTGCTAAGAGCTCTGATTTTTTTTGCTCTTCTACTCTGTGTTTTGTGGACAGAAACTGTGGGAAGTAATTTTATATTAGAAAGAGTTTTATAGTCCACCTTAGCTTTTTGCTGGGACAGGAACAACTTTAAAGTCATAGCTGTTGGTATGCGGATTATGCCTAGATCTGTGCATCCAGTATTGACCGTTCATCAAAATCGGTTGGGTAGTCTCAAAAGTGCTAATCCAAGGCTGCAGCCAAAACCAATTTAATCAGAACCTCTGGGGTGTGGAGAGGGGTAACCCAAGCATCAGTGACTTTGAAAAGTATCCAGATAAGCTCAATATTTAAAGTTGACAATCATGATGATTAGAGTCCCCTGCTGGACATCATTTCATTGATTCATGAAATGTTCAACAAATGTTCAACAAATGTTATTTGAAAGCTGGGTATACCCTAGATACACTGGCAGTCAGGTGCTGGGTATTTAGTGATCAGTAAGGAAAATAATCTCTGCTCAAAATTTAGCTGGGAAAGATAGACACTGAACAAAACATTGTGTGAGTATTTAATTGCCGTTGTGACCTCAGTGTCTAGTAAGTATCTCCATTCAGATTCCCTCAAGTTAATTATGTCAAAAACTGAACTCTTAATCATGTCATCCTTCTATAGTTTTTAATGTGGTTAATGGCAGCTTCAGTCATCCAGACCTTGATGTTTGCCTTACTCCTTTAAGCTTCTCATCTAATCGATAAGTAGGCACCTGGTTTCTGCCTACACATAACGTCCTGTTACTGCTCTTTCCTATCAGTTCCCATTGTTAGTGTTTCAGGCCAGGTCCTCCTCACCTCTTGCCTAGATGACTGTACTTATCTGTAACTGGTGTCCCTCACTCTGGATTGGTTCCTCTCCAATCCAGTCTCCATAATCCTGTCTGAAATGATTGTTCAAGAAGGCAAGTGTTTCATGGTCCCTCAAGATTTGTTAGATAAAATCCAAACCCTCCAGGATCTGCCAGTTTTTCTAGTTTTATCTCCAACATAACATCCACTCTCCTCCTATGGGAAGTGTTTTGGTTATCTATTGCTACATAACAAGTCATCTCAAAACTTAGTGGCATAAAACAACAACCATTTATGACCTAAGATCTCTAGAACATCATTTCTCCTGTATTTTATTGGTTAGGCGAGTCAGGAAGGCCCATCCAGAAGAGGGGAATTAGACCCCACCTCTCACTAGGATGAGTAGGAAAGAATGTGTGTGTCTCTAATCTGCTACACCAAGTAGACCACATCTGTTGAACCATATAGGTATGTATTTTTCTAATACTATTCCATTTGCATCTTCTGCAGTTCCTCAGGTTGGCAGATTTATGCTTTTGTAGGCTTGAATATGGTGTCACAAAGCCTGTCTTGAGTAAGAGTGCAACTGTGTGCTGTTTATCTGTGACTTAGCATTTACTGAATTTCCTAAAAAAAGACTAAACCAAGCCCTAGCTGGTGGACTGGGAACCATCCAAGCAGAGTTGATCATTCTTCTGTGCGGTGACTGTATATTGTATTTTTACCTACATAATTTATGTATAATTATGTTTATGTAATTATAATTTTGCAGTTATTTGTATATATGGTTGCTCGGCTACTAAATTGACCTCCTCATATTCTCTGACTTTATCTAAATTCTCTCAGCTGCAGGTGGCTGAAATCAGTATAAGGGAAAAGAAAACTGTGCAGCGGGGGGAGGGCAGGATTTATGGCTCAAGATCATGAACGTGATTTTTAAAAAGGGAGGGGTGGTGCTGGTATTTGACATGACTGGATCCAAGCGGCAAGCAGTTCCCAGTGGCCTCCCTCTTATCCTCCTTCCACTCCTCCTCCCTGCCTTTACTTCAGTCTCTGTCATGGCTTCCTGCCTCCTACAGCAGACAGTGTTCTTCCGCATGATGCACAGTTTAGCCATGATGGTGCTGGGTTTCCAGAAAGGTGTCCCCAGAGACAAGTGGCAGGCTTTTCTGTTTGTCCCCGATAAAAATTCCTCTGACTGAGGACAGGGGTGTGGTGCCTGGTTGTCAGCCAGCCCTGTGGCTCTGGGGGAGGGCTTATCTGATATCAGAAAAGTGACGAGGCATTGTCCAAGGTCAAAAACCCGAGGCTACATTGTATTTGTCTCTGTTACCCCATCCCTCTCCTAAGTTACTGGCACACAGCAGGAGCTTCCTAAATGTTTATTGAAGGAAATGAATGAATGATGAGTCTTTGCCTTGAAATGTCCCCCTCTTAACACAGAAGTCCTGACCCTATGAGATTCTATCTCAGATATTCTTCACTGACTACAGAAATCAGGGATTTTGCTGTTTAACTACTTCATGATCACTCTGTGTGAGCCTACCTTCAAGGTACTGACATGTGAAAGTACATGATTAAAATGCTAAATCCCTAGGCTTTTTGGTTTTATCCTCAGCCTGGACTAGGTCAAGAAAGATTTAGTAAGCACGCATATCTTCATGACAGATCTTTCAGGAAATCAAAGAGCTTGCAGGTGAGTTAGTGCTGAGATGCAGATTTGAGTCTCAGCAGTTCCTCATTCCAATAGCATGGGCTTACCTTGAAAGCTCCATTAGTTTCTATGGACTTTACCCCTTAATTCAGTGGTCAATCCATAATTCTTCCCAAAGGGTGGTCAGTGAGCAACTAGCTTTGTGAAGACTTTTCGTGAGATCATTCATTCACATTCACAGTGTTCAGAGAGGTGGGAGTATTTCAAATAGCCTCCATCATTTCATTCTTACTAGAGATTGTTTCTTTTGTCATCAGTGAGAAGAAATAGAATCTTATGGAGAAAGAGAAAGAAAGGCTAAATGATTTCCACAGCTGTCACAACGTCTCAGAGTAAGTCTGAGCCTGTCAGTTAGGGCCCGGTTCATTCCCTTTTAGGACATGTTGCCTGTGGTCAATAATTGTTCAGACATAGAAGAAACAACATGTAATTCTCTCCTTTTCTAAGAAACACTGACAACTGGACTGTCACCTAATGGGTCCCTGATTCATTCAAGACACTAGGAGAGTGATAAATAAACCAAGTCCCTGAGTGTAGTGGCCTTTTTTTATTATTACTTTCTAGAGGACACAATCAAACTTAAAAACAAATACATGGAAACAAATTGTTTCCNCCTAATGGGTCCCTGATTCATTCAAGACACTAGGAGAGTGATAAATAAACCAAGTCCCTGAGTGTAGTGGCCTTTTTTTATTATTACTTTCTAGAGGACACAATCAAACTTAAAAACAAATACATGGAAACAAATTGTTTCCGTTTATGATAAATGTTGTAAGTGTTTCTTACAATGTGTTAAATGTGATAGGATTTAGGACAGACTAGGGTGCTGCCAGAGAAGGCTCTCTGAAGAGGTAACATTTGAGCAGGAATTTGAATGAGAAGAAGGAGTTGATTATGTGAGGATCCATGGAAGGAGCAGCAAATGCCAGAGATAGTGAACATGATGTATTTGAGAGACTGGCTTACCTTGACTTGTGCCTGGAGTGTACTGAGCTATGGGGAGAAGGTAGGCAGAGGCCAGACCATGGGGGACCTTGTGGGCCAGGCAGGGACTTTATATTTTATTTTAATTGCAGTGAAAGATATTAAGCGGGTAAATTGTGTGATTTGATGAGTGTTATTTATCTGTGCTGTGCAGTACTGTTGCCACTAACCTTAAGTGGCTGTTCAAGTTTAAATTAAAATTTAATTCTGCAGTTGAACCAGACAGATTTAAATAGCTACATGTGGCTAATGGCAACCATATTGAACAATGTAGATATAGAATTTTTCCAGCACTGCAGAAAGTTCTGTTGGACACTATTATTATAGAGAGTGAAAGCAGGAAGACCAGTTGGAAGGCTGTTGTTCTGGTTCAAGAGATGAGCGGCTGTCGTAGTAGAGACGGTGAGAAGCAGATGTATTTCGGGTAGAATGTGAAGGTGGGGACAAACGTGACTTGCTGATGAATTTTTCATGAGGGAAGAAAGGAAAGAGATGAGTTAGTTATGTTTGCAGTTCTCCTTTGGGGAGGTGGAAGGATTAGAAATGTTTACATACAGAAGAAATAAATCTCTGTTGGCTCAATGGTATAGAATTCATCATTTACCTGTGAAAGAGCAAGAAACTTTAAAAATAACTGAGATACATGCATGACCAAAAAAATATCTGCAGGAGTTGGTGGGGAACTGTCAGGTTTAGGAACTTGTAAATATCTGTGATTGACAGACAGGTCAGTGGGGTCTGTCACTAAAAGATGGTGGGAATCATTCTGAGAAAATTTTGGTCACTGCTGAATCAGGCACATGGATACCCCACCAATCTCATTTTTTTTTTTTTTTTGGAAGATTTATTTATTTATTTGGCTTGGCGGGTCTTCATTGCTACGCAGGATTTTTCTAGTTGTGCACATGGGGGCTGCTCTGTACTTGCAGTGGACAGGCTTCTCGTTGCAGTGGGCTCCTTGTTGCGGCACACAGGCTTTAGAGCGCAGGCTCAGGAGTTGTGGTGCGTGGATTTAGTTGTGTCCACCGTATGTGGAATTTTCCCAGGCCAGGGGTGGAATCAGTGCCCCTTGCACTGAAAAGTGGGTGCTTAACCACTGGGCCACCAAGGAAGCCCCGTTGAAATCACTTCTGATTTCACAGAGAAGGTTATCTTTTCCAGGTCTTCTCCAAGGAAACAATTTTCTTTGCCATTAAAAAAAAATTACTTTTTCTCAAGTTGACAAGTTCATCTTGATTCTCTGGTTATTGAAGATCATCAGCAGGAAAGATGGGCACTGGGAGGTGAATTGTGCACTTTGGTGGGAAGTTAGTAATTGGAAAACTGTAGGAGAAAATATTCCACTGTTGCTTGCTCCTGTTCATGAAGGGGTTTATTTGTGGAGAATAGGCGTACTCTGGAGAAGCATTCACAGGGTCGAGTCTTAAATGCTCAATTGACTTCCTAAGGACTCTGCGTATTGGACAAACCATTTGCCATCTCTTATCCTTCATTTCCTCATCTATGCAATGAGATTAGAAATTGTCTGTTCTGGCTTCCTTATATAACTATTATGAGCTTTAAATTAGATGAAGATAATGATAACACCACTTGCTGTTTATTAAATACTTACTGTGCACCAGGCACTGTGCTAAGCAGTGTGATGATGCTAAGACAGATGCTGTGGTACACTTAGTGGTTTAAAATAACAAACATTTTATTTATACTCATCATTCTCTAAGTCAGCTGTTTAGGTTTGATTCATCCTGATGGTTTTTATGCCTTTCATGCCTATGGTTGTGCATGTGGCTACAAATTATCTGTCCATGCTAATGGCCTGATTGTCTCCTCTCAAATGACTGGCACTTGGAGATAGCTGTTAGCTGGGTGGTTTAAGGTGGCCTCAACCAGGACGGCTTGTGTCTCTTCTGTTGATCTTTCATCCTCTAGTACACTAGACTGGGCTTCTTCATGTGGGAATTTCAGGAAAGAATTCCAAGAGGTGAGAGAGCAAAAGCTTTAAGGCTGGTTAAGTTCTAGGCTTAGAAGTCCCAACATCACTGCCACCACATTCTATTGGTCAAAGCAAGTTACATGTGCAACCCAGATCCAAGGGCAGGGAGATAAACTACGTTTTTATGAGAGAAGTGGAAAAATCACATTGCAGGTGGGCATGTGCCCTGGGATAGGTTAGCCTGGTCATTTTTATGAACAATTTTTGTGCCTATCAGTGTATAACCTCATCTTATATGAACAACGACCTTGTTATCCTCACTGGATAACACTCTGAGGCACAATGAAATTGAATAGCTTGCTCAAGGTCATATAGTCATTAACTGTCTAAGTTGGGATATGAACCCAGGCAGCCTGGGTTCTAGAGGCTGTACTCTTTTTTTATGGTCTTCAAAATGGAAATCACCTTATGATAGAGATTACTTGTATTTGCTATGTTCAGTTCTCTCATTCTGGGGCACTTCCCACCCCTTGCAGTTTAAGTGGGGCCATGGAACTGGTTCTGGGCTGATGGAGACATGTAACAGCAGGTGTAAATTCCTCATTCTCTGTCATCCCCTCCCTCTGTGAGGGCTGAAATGGTGGAACTCTAAAACAGAAGTAGACTTGACTGCTGAGCTACATTCAAATGGAAGCTTCCCTGTAGAGCTGCCAGATGTTTAGCAAAAAAGAAAGAAAATGGCATATGTTAATAAGCAACTGAGAGTTGAGGATTTGTTATCATAGTGAAGCCAGTTCTGTCTTGATTAATACAAACTTCAGAGTATTTTTCTACTTAAAAATGAAGCCTTCTACTTAAAAGTGAAGCCATAATCTTATAAAATTTTAATTAATCAGGAAATAATAAAGAATTTAAAAATCACTACAAATCCTACAATCCAGGGTCAACAGTTTGAATATTTCAGTGAATATCATTCCAGCTAATTCTTTTGAGTATAAGAATGTACACAAAATTCATGTACAAAAGGTCACACTCTCCAGATTTCCTGGTATCCTCCTTTTGTCATCAAACAATATAATTTCAGAACTATTCTTGGTCAAGTAAACAGAGACCTACATAGGAAGCTCTTTGACATAGATGATATATAAAAGGAAGGTTTTTTAAGAACATACGAGAAAAAAAAAAAGGATTAAGAGTATGGGTTCTCCATCTGAGTGCTTGAATTCAAATCCTCACCCCACCACAGACTTTGAGAAAGTTACTTAATCTTTTTATGCCTCTATTTATTCAGCTGTAAAAGGGGATAATACTAGTACTTATTCACAGTGAAGATTAAGTAAAATAAGGTTTGTAAAACACTTTGTGTGGTACCACACATGTAGTAACACTTAATAACTTAAATGTTAGCTGTGATACCAGGGTAGCAAATTTACATGTTCTACCAGATGTCCAAGAAAGTGTAGCTTCTTTACTTCCTATAAGAGATCTTTCATAACCACTTGCTAGGCAGCAGAGGGCTGCTCTAGGTGGGTGGAAGAGCCTTTGGTTTTAAAAGGCTTCCCAGGAAATAGTCAGAGGTCCATCTTAGCAATGGGAGCACTTGGCCCCTGCCCTTATTTTTTCCAAAAATGGTGTAAAGAAAACCTCAGTCTTCCTCTTTGAGGACGTATCTCTTTTACTCTCACATCACTTCTGACAAAAGTTGTGTGTGGACATCCCCCCCACACACATATTTCCCCCCACACAAGCAGTTCTCTGCAGCATCATCTGGGTGTCCTACAATCTAACTCTATCATCATCTACCTGGAGACAGCGTCACATCCTCCAGGTTAAGGGCTTGGTCCCACTAGACTGCTCCTACCTTACTTTAGATGCCAATCGTGAGTCCAGATTATCCCCTTTATTTCTGATCCATCTACTATAAATCAGAGGTTACTATGACTCCCTGTTTGGGTTTCATTAATTTGTAGCAGTGGCTCACAGGAACCAGGAAAAGAGTTTAGTTAGGGAGAAGGAAATGGCAACCCACTCCTTGACTAGAGAATCCCAAGGAAGTGGGAACCTGGTGGGCTGCTGTCTATGGGGTCGCACAGAGTTGGACACGACTGAAGTGACTTAGCAGCAGCAACAGTGTTTACCAGTTTATTATAAAAGGATATGATGAAGGCTACAGGTGAACATTCAGATGGGAGAGATGCACACAGGCCAAGGTGTGTGGGAAGGGCACGGAGCTTCCACACCCTTCTGACCTGCCACTCTCCCAGCACTTTCTAGTGTTCACCAACTTGGTAGCTCTCCAAACTCCATGCTTTTGAGATTTTTATGGAGGCTTCATCGTGTAAGTGTGATTGATCATTAACTCCATTTCCAGCCCTTCTACCCTCTGGAGAATGGGGATTGGGACTGAAAATTCCAAGCTTCTATCATAGCTTGGTCTTTCTGGTGACTGGCCTCTATTCAAGGACCAACTTACAGTCACCTCAGTAGAACAAAAAATGCTACTATCACCCAGAAAGTTGCCAGGGGATCTAGGAGCCCTGTGTCAAGGAGCTGGGGTTAGAGATCAAATATTAGAAGAAAAGACACTCCTAATACTCTTAGCACTTAGAAGATTACAAGGGTTTGGGGAGCCCTGTGCCAGAAACTGGCAATATATAAATTTTCTATTATCTCATAGATGGTTTCTCTGTGTAGGGGAAAAGCTCATGAGGTTTCCTGGTGATAGGGGACGTTTACATGTTCTCTGTCTTAACTTGTCTTGCCATGGGACGGATGGTTTGGTCTGAATGGCATTCATTACAGGAAAACTAGTTTCATTTGATCTTTTGGTGAACAAGGGGATCTGCTGCTGCTGTGCCACCTGTCACTGAGGGTCTTTTCCTAACTCCAGGCCTCGACCAGTCCCGCGATCCTCCCAGTCTCTCTCCAGACCCTCACCGGGGCACCAGGGAACTTTCTGCGTACACCATGTGCCAGACCATAGGGAGCCAAGAGCGCTGCCTGTCCTTCTTTGCCCAGCCTCTCACCAGAGATTGACATCTCCTGAATAGGTGCCTCATTCCAGGATTCCAAATGGGCAGTGGGTCAAAAACTACTGATTTTGGCCTTTTATTCAAAGCTGTGTAGTAATCCCCTCTCTGTTTGTCAAAGTCAGTTTATGGGTCAGATAGCTTACTTCCCCTCCACTCCCCAGCCATGCCTCACCGTGATCTCCAGGTGCTGGTTGGAGCAGACTTTTTCCTTCATCTTCTTGTCTATAGGGCTTTGCTTATACCACTAAGCCAATTGGTCAACTTTAATGACAGAGAGGAAAAGTCTCTGCATGAGAACAAAACTACATAGCTCTTAATATGAGGGCAACAAGTCAGTTAGGAGCTAGAGTTAGCTATGAATACAAATACATTCATTTAATCTCAGATGTTGATTCATAGCACTGTATTATCATTATTATTCTCAGCATGGAGGAAGTGCTTAGTTCTTCCTCAGCGCCCTTCTGCCTTGCTCGTGGATTACATTGCCCACCAGATTCAGGAGTTTGTAGCAGTTAAAAGGCAGTTGGAAGACAGTTCACCTGCCATTTGCCTACCATGCAGACAATGAGCATCTTACCATATGGGCTCTTCAACATCCACCCACACGGTCCAAGACACGAGCAGCAGATACTCTGGCAACTGTGGGCCAGGCACCACTGTGCTGGCTGCTTTGCTTGGGAATAACACATTAAAAATTTTCTTAGTTGCATTTTTATTCCCCAGATTAAAAATTAAATTTCTTTTCTTTCCATTGTGTATTAACTGACCCCAAATCTCTCTCAGATTGTCCATTCTACACATAGCCTGCAAATGACCATGAAGGTTATGTCAGTGGCAGACGCGTAATTAACACTCTCAACCAGCAGTGCTAACCTTACAGAGACTGAGATAAAAAACTTGTCTAGGTGCGAGGGCAGAAGCTGCCGCTTAAGACCGCTCCTAACTATGTGCTAGGGCCTCAAACATCACACTTTGGCATTTATTTCTTTGAATTAACACATGGATTTTGTATTCAATGGATTTATCAGGCCATATAGGAACTCAAGAGGTGAATCCTACTTTTAGCCAGCACTCCAGGAAGTTAATATGATCAACTTCAACTACAATTCTTTCTTGATGACTGTGTATTATTTAAAAACAAAACTATTCATTTGCTTTCTCTTTACGGTTAAACGACCTCAAATGAGTCTAGTTAAGGAGAATTCATGTGTATTCCTTGAAACAGTGGTCAGAAAGATCCAGCAAAGTACTTTAGCATTTTTGAGCTCATTCCCCTGACTTCATTGTATCTGAAGTTTTGCCAAAATGAAAAATTAAGGCCTGTACTTGGAGCAGAACTCCAGAACTGGAGCATGACTCACGCTCCATTTAAACATGCTCCATGTTTTCATTTAAGACAAGAAGGCCGTTCCGGAAACCGATGTATGCCTGCCCTCACACGTTAATTAAGCATGTGGGGGGGAGAGCATGGGCAGCACAGGTGGAACTTGCTCCGCCTCCTCCCCCTGAGATCCCAGGTGAGATATGTTTTGCTGGTGTGATTCCCCACTGCTAGGATTCCTATGCCTCTCTTCAGAGACTTGCAGAAAGCTGCCTTGAGGTGCAAATTCCAAGATAAGAAAGTGAAAGTGAAGTTACTCAGTTGTGTCTGACTCTTTGCGACCCCATGGACTATATATAGCCTACAAGGTTCCTCCATCCATGGAATTTTCCAGGCAAGAGTACTGGACTGGGTTGCCATTTCCTTCTCCAGGGGATCTTCCTGACCCAGGGACTGAACCCAAGTCTCCAGCATTGCAAGCAGATGATTTAACCGTCTGAGCCACCAGGGAAGCAGAAAGCTGCCTCGAGGTGCAAATTCCAAGATAGGATTTATCTAATTTCTTTTGGGTTAGTGAAGACTGTGTTGAGAACTAGAGTTAGACTGTTTCTAACCTCAGGAGAGCCACTGCTGCACTGTTGATAGCGATCATAGATACTGACTTTCCCCCAGGGAAAGTAGTGTAGACAGCAGTGCCGCAGAAAGTGTTTTGGCTTCAACACACATGAATGCTGATGCTGCTTTCCTACCCATAAGCTTTTCTTTCATTGTGTCTAAAGTCAGCTATGCTTTCTTTCAAATGCCGGTTGTGCCTTAGCTTTTTTGGTTACGAGGATATGAGAGATGAATGTGGTGAATGGAAAAAAACGTCAAGCTGCAGTTCCAATAACCAAGTCTCATTTGGGGCTGCTAGGAACACCTGTGGCATGCAGTTTCTTTAAAGCAGGGGTTTCTAAACTCATAATCCTAAGCCAAGTCTTGGATTCACCTTGGGGCCATCCGAAAAGGGGAGTGAGTACGTGTGACTGTGTGTGTCTATGTGAGGAGGGGACTGTCCCTCTCTACTCTGCTTCAGTTCTCCTGGCTGGCCTAGTACACTGGATTCGAAGATGGACACAAGACAGATTACCAGGAGAAAAAGAAACACGTTTTAATTTGTGTGCATGGAGACCTCGTAGAAACAGGACTCAGAAAGTGGCCAAAGCCGGCAGCTTTTTAGTTTTTAGACACACAATAAATTTGTGAGGAATTGATGAAATTCAATAATTGATCAAAGAAATTTAGGCTTTTGAGTGCTTAATTAGTAAAGAAGCTGAACATTTTGGGGTTGGCCTAGTCAGTTAAAGAACAAGGTTCATTTCTACAGGTTTCTTAACCTGAATTCCCTCTCTCTGGCAATAAGCATGTCCTTCTACCTCCAGATGCAGGGGAGTGTACCTTTCACATGACAGATTTATTTCCTGCTTTCAGGGAGACAGAAATGGGGGTCAGAGTGTCCCTCTGGCATTGGCCATTTCTTAAGTAACTTTAATTAAAAGTAATCACTCTGCCATTGTGGCATTTTGGGGGTACCCTGCCCTGACCCCCAACAGGACATTGTGGCAGCTCTAGTTTGGTCGAGTCTAGAGGAAGAAGGGAAGGATTGGCACAGATCTTTAAAATGATAGACACTACAAAGTGCAAACAGCCGTTTCTTTTCTTTTTTTTTTTAAATTAATTTTTAATGGAGTATAGTTGACTTACAGTGTTGTGTTAGTTTCAGGTATACAGCAAAGTGAATCAATTATACATATATCCATTCTTTTAGATCTCTTTTCATTTTGATTATTAGGGTATTGAGTAGAGTTCCCTGTGCTACACAGTAAGTCCATATTAGTTATCCATTTTATAGATAGTAGTTGTATATGTCAGTCCCAATCTCCCAATTTATCCTTCCCCACTATCCCCCTTGGTAACCATAAGTTCAAAGAGCCATTTCTTGTTTAGAGTCTCCTCACTTCCTCAAGTCTGTCATTCTCTGTCTCAGTTTCTTGTTTGTTTCTTCAGGGACTTAATGTAATTTTCTGTTATTAAATTTGTTATATATATTAGTTTCACTTAATTGTATGTATTAATCTGCCCCATCTTGTTTTACCTCGGAAAGTATATGTTCCCAGAGGGAAAGGACCTTACTTATTCATTACTGAATTTAATTTGCTGAATGAATGATGGGTTGAGTGTACTCAGTCCTTCACATATATTACCTCTCAATAACCTGCAGTGTAGAACAGTTTGAACTAGAAAGTCTTTTTAAATCTTTATTTTGCCTTTTTTTTTTTTTTTTAAGAAAAACCTGTGGGTGAATAGTTTAAATCCAGAAGTTTAGAGGATGGCATTTGGAATATGATCCTTATATCAGTAGATATGTGGCACCTTATTATTTTTATGACGTCTACGTACATTCCTCTGATAAACGAGCAAGGAGTTGAAAACTGTCTCTCCAGTTTGCATCTAGGCTATTTTGGGACTTCCAGTCTTTGCAGTCTGACCACAACTGTTTAATGTGTCTGTCATTTCACTCTTCATTGTCCTAAGTCTAGCCCAGAGCTGCTCCTCATTCTTGGCAGAATTCCAACGTTAAAGATTGTTCCAGAGCCCACATCCAAGGACCGTATAACCCACCTCAGCCTGTTACTGCTTCCTCAGTAAAGCAGCCTGGAGCTTTACAGCTTGGGTACAAGGTTCAAATTTGGAAAACAGAAGGTAGATGTGTAAAGTGTCAGAAAAACATGGGATATTTTTGGATTATATTGGTTCATAAATTTTAATCCCTCTTCTTTGTGACTCTGTAAAACCTCTCAAAGGAAACCTCTAGGTTTTCCCTTCTGTGACTTCTACCTTTTTTTGTTGTTACTCACGGTTTTATCTTTTGTAAAGTATAGCGCCTTCTTGGGAAGAGTGGGCTTCCCTGGTGGCTCAGGCAGTAAAGAATCTGCCTGCAGTACAGGAGACCTGGGTTCCATACCTGGGTGGGAAGATCCCCTGGAGAAGGAAATGGAAACTCATTCCAGTATTCTTGCCTGGAGAATTCCATGGACAGAGGAGCCTGTGCCCAAAGAGTTGGGCACAACTGAGCAACTAACACATTCACACTTTCATAAAATGACAAATTTGCGTCCTTATTTTAATACTCCATGAAACCAGAGTCCTTATTGGAAGGATAGTATGTATGTGCAAAATCACCTTCTTCTTTATAAGCTATGATGTCTAAAAGAGGGAAAGGTATTTATCTTGCCAAAGGCAAAGGATGGGGGAGGGCATAGTTGGAGAGTTTGGGATTGATATGTACACTGTTACATTTTACATGGATAACCAAGGTCATGCTGTATAGCACAAGGAACTCTGGTCAATGTTATGTGGCAGCCCGGACGGGGGATTGGCGGGGAGAGTGGGTGCGTGTGTATGTATGACTAAGGCTCTGCTGTCCACCTGAAACTGTCACAGCGTTGTTAACCAAGCCACGTGCTGTGCTGCGCTTAGTCGCTCAGTTGTGTCCGACTCTTTGTGACCCCTTGGACTGTAGCCCGCCAGGCTCCTCTGTCCATGGGGATTCTCCAGGCAAGAATACTGGAGTGGGTTGCCATGCCCTTCTCCAGGGGATCTTCCCAACCCAGGGGTTGAACCCAGGCCTCCTGCATGGCAGGCAGATTCTTTACCAGCTGAGCCATGAGGAAAACTCAAGAATACTGGAGTGGGTAGCCTATCCCTTCTTCAGGGACCTTCCTGACCCAAGAATCGAACTAGGGTCTCCTACATTCCAAGAGGATTCTTCACCAGCTGAGCTATCAGGGAAGCCTCAAGCAGGCTATAATCCAATATAAAATAGGTAAAAAAATAAAAAGAATGAGTGAGTCTCAGACTTCAACAGTGTTTGCAATGGTTCACAATTCACCAAGTGATGAGGTTAAAAGATGGAAAGAAATAATAAACAGTATAGGTTAACACTGTTAATTTAAAAGAGATTTAGAAATAGAAATTTTACATACTTGCAAGCTTTATTTTTGTTTCCTTTCTTTGGTCTTAATTATTGTCTTTCTGAAATTCAGATTTTAATTTATATGGTGTCCATTAAGTAGTAACATGTTCCATAAGAAAAGAAAAATAATACAATACCAAAGACAGGATCTCCTGTATTACAAATGAAGCATCCATATACATATCCCCACACTTGCTGGTGGTGGGGTAACTCAGGAAAATTCCTTGGATAATTTTACATAAAATGGCAAGAGTTGCTTGTAGAGTTTTACCCCAGCAATGCAACTTTTCATTCCAGCATTCATAATCTGTTTGGGAAAAAATAAAGATGTCCAACAGCTGGAGAATATAAATTAGATATGTCATATCAGTTATATTTATTGGAAGGAATAGCTAGAATTATTAAATTAGATATATATATAGTTATATTACTTATATACTTACTGATGAAGATCAGGCATGTAGAAAGACTTTATTAATATAAGTGAGGAAGCAAAAAGACAAAGTTATATCACTTCGATTTCACCTATGGAAAAATATTGAATACATGAGGTACAGTTTGGAAGGAAATACTTGTCTTAGGAAGGTGGAATTAAATAAAATTTGTTTTTTAGTGTTTTCCCTCCTCCTTGTAATAAAACAATTAAAAAAAAAAAGATTCTAGGTCATGTGATTTCTAGGAAATGACTACACATTGAAATAAAATTGGCAAAAACTTTAACTAAAGACGTGGAATGAAGCAAGTGCACACTGGTTATACAAAATATTCTATTGTTCAACTTATTCTTCCAATGAATAGATTTAGAATCCAGTGTTTGTTTTTTTTTTTTTTTTNAGCGTGTGAGATGCTGTCTCTTATACACATCTTGAATAGATTTAGAATCCAGTGTTTGTTTTTTTTTTTTTTTTTTACTTTTACAGTTTATCTGCACTTTTTTCAAAAATTATTAAATATTTTAAATTATGTATGGTACTGTTCAAAATGTATCTGACAACATGGAAGGAAAATAAGGCCTAGATTACACAACTAGTAAGGGGTGCTGCACCTAGAAGAATAGCATTTACCCCTCATAGGCTAACTCCAGAGAGAGAAATTAATCTAGGGACACTGGCCAGTATCACTCCTGGAGCTGCCCTTGGGACAAAACACTGAGGCAGAGAGGTCAAAACTCAGGGAAACCAGGTGAAGACATGCTGATTGACCAGGGAAAAGACAAGCAGCAAATAAACCAGTGAGTGGGTCTGAGACTGAAGCTGTTTTAGTCAGGGATCTTGTTTATAAGGGACAAAAAACACAATTCAAAGTGTATTACACACAAGGAGACTGTCTTATGTAACCAAGAAGTAATAGCTTCTAGGAGCTGAAATGACTTCATCAGAATCCCCCATGCCCCTTTCTCACTCTCTGTCTCTATTTCATTGTCCATCTTTCAGATCAGCTCCTTCTTTGTATGTTGGCCTCCCTCCCTCTTTCGTCTGTTGGCCTTCCTCAGCAGTCAGGCTTTGCTACTGACTGTCCCAGGTATATATCATCTATCTTTGCCAAAGAATGAGAATAAGGAGGGCTCCTTTTTCTGTTGTTTTACACGTGCAAATGATGGCTAGGGTTTCGTACATGTGGTGGCCGTGAATTGTACTTAGAAGTGGTGAGCATGCTGTGCTTAGGATGCTGACTACCATTATGGCTGACAAAGTCAGAGCACCTTTCTGTCCCTGATTAAAATATGGTATTAAGAATCATATCATTAGTGAAAAGTTAGCCTCAAGTAATAGACTATTATTGCCAAAACTCCCATTAGAAGTGGTTGTCTTTTTCAGAATTCCTGCCTGCTAATCGTGGCCCTCCATAGTTACAAAATCAGGCAATAATACAGAGTTCATGCTTAGGAAGACAAGCTATTCTTTTCTCAATTTCTTCCTTTTTTTTTCTTCTTCTCTTTTATTTTGAACCCCCTGATTTTCTAACACCTTCAGTTTTCTTCCCCCTTCCTGTCCCTAGAGGTTTCCATGGCAATAGCAGCTTGCTGGGTTGGGATTTGGGGGGAGGGAAGTAGTGTGTGTCTGGGTCATCTGTAAGCAGAGTGTTTATAAGGTGGGAACTGTCTGTACTGCATTAGTCATTTGTATCTCACCTTTAAGTAGGTCAGTTGTCTCTTCTCCAATGAGGAAGTGTTTGTTCTCTTAACATTCTGGCAGGCTTGTTTATTTTCCTCTTTCTCTTCCAAGACATACAGATGAATATGTCCTAGGCTTTTGCTCCTCAGGAAGTATATGGAGTGAAAGGAAATCTTATGGATAGAAAAGAGGAACAGGTGGGAGTAGCAAAAGTAGAAAAGAGCCAGGCAAGAGTACCAGTGTCCATAAGAATGTTAGTAATTCTGAAATGATTCAGTGATGCAGAGTAAATTATCATGACTGAGCATTATCCACCCCTCAGTCAGGTTCTATATGAAAGGTCAACCATTTGATGGACATTCTTACTAGAAGTTCTTCCCATCAGAATGTTAGTGAGCCTTGACACATTGTAAGCAGGGATGATTTCTTTTTGACAAGGCAAAATTGCAAGACTGGTGGTCACATGTTATTCATTCTCATACCTTCTGCACCAGCTCCAGGGCACAATAAATATTTTGTAAATGACATGACCAACATGATCTAAGAATGCTTCACATTCAGCATTTTTATTAGATATATTCCAGTCATTTATTTAATTCTCCATGCAGTGCATATTTTCTAATGATGAAGATAATAAATATGTTTATTGTGCAGGTACCATAAGTTAGAAATGAGCTAGTAAGTGTTTTATGTTCATTATCTAAATAATCACAACAACCCTATGAGATAAATTACTGTTTTGCAGGTGAGGAAACCTAAGCTCGACTGTATGTTTCTCTGATACTTAAAGTCTGTACTTTATCCCAGTGCTGTTGAGTGTTAGGAGATATTTCTCCATGGCTATTTTTCATTTATTTCTTGAAATTTATTTGTTAAAGAAACTGGAATGTTTGTCCTATAAATCCAGAGTCTGCATTTTGCTGATTACACTCCTGAAATATCTTTTAATAATTTCATCTTTCTTCTTTATTCTCTGTAAATCAGTAGTCAGATATAGAAGCTTGAGCTCAAAGTTTTGGGCAGACCTACTAAAATAGATGTTATTGTCTTCTTCCTTATGCCATAAGATGTATAATATGATTATGACTGTCTATAATTTTACCAGCCATTCATATTGAATATCTGGTTCAACTAGTTTTTTTGGAGATTGCAGAACAGTATTTTTCTTATATTGAATAGAATCAATATTCTATTATATTGGTTATGTGTATGCGTATATATGGAGAATGTGTGTGTGTTTATAAACCTCTTTACTTATTAACTATGATAATTATATAAAGAGTATTCTCATCCATTATTTGGTTGCTACTTCACAGTATACTTGTTCAGGATGAATGTTTATCTTTCACTTAAACATTTTCAGAATAGTAAGCTGGTTCCCAAGCATCTTCCATGGATATCAGTTAATTGTCTTATTATGAGTATGGACACACAAATTTAAATATATTTGATTTTTTTAATCCATTGCAGTTCTTCTTGTTGATGATAAAATCATTGCACATTATCTGTCTGAACTTCATGTTTCTCCTGAGTCATCTGATACTGCCTTCAGTAGTCTTTTTAACTTTTTCCTATCTTGTATGAAAAGATACCCCAGCTGATCTTTTAAAACTTCCCACCCAGACTTGGGATTGGGATCCAGAAAAAGATATCTGAAGATTCCTGAATTTTATATTGGTGACTAATTTTTAAAAATGTCTCCTGCCTGATTTCAGCTTGTGGATTGTCTGCTGCTTACTCTGGGAAAATTTAAGAAATACAGTGAAATTAAGAGGGTGGATGATGAAGGTGCTTTTTGGTCCCCCATTTTTAAAAAAATCTGTATTGAATTTGTCACAATATTGCTTCTGTTTTATGTTTGTTTGTTTTTTCTTTTTATGTCCGCGAAGCTTCTGGGATCTTAGCTCCCCAAACTAGGATCAAACCCACAACCCTTGCATCGGAAGGCAAGGTCTTAACCACTGGACTACTAGGGAAGTCCTTGTCCCCCAATTTTTTATTCTGCACATATACCCAGAAGTGGAATTACCAAGTCATATGATGATTCGATTTTTAATTTTAAAGGAATCTTCATACTGTTTTCCATAGTGGCTGTACCATTTTATATTTCCACTAAGAACGCAGATCTATTTCTGCTTTATTGACTTTGCCAAAGCCTTTGACTGTGTGGATCACAAACTATGGAAAATTCTGAAAGAGATGGGAATACCAGACCCCCTGACCTACCTCTTGAGAAACCTATATGCAGATCAGGAAGCAACAGTTAGAACTGGACGAGTTCCAAATAGGAAACTGGTCCCATCACTTCATGGGAAATAGATGGGGAAACAGTGGAAACAGAGTCAGACTATTTTTGGGGGCTCCAAAATCACTGCAGATGGTGANTACGTTCATAGCATCATCTTTCAGGATTTGAAACAGCTAAACTGGAATTCCATAACCTCTACTAGCTTTGTTTGTAGTGATGGTTCCTAAGTCCCACTTGACTTCACATTCCAGGATGTCTGGCTCTAGGTGAGTGATCACACCATCGTGATCATCTGGGTCATGAAGACATATATGGCCTTTATTATGTTTAGATATATCTCCTGTGTGCCCACTTTCTGGAGAGTTTTTATGATAAATGGGTGCTAAATTTTGTCAGAAGCTTTTTCTTCATCTATTGAGATGATTGCCTGGTTTTTAATCTTCAGTTTGCTTTTGTGGTATATCACATTGATTGATTTGCAGATATTGAAATCTTTGCATCCCTAGGATGAATCCCATTTGATCATGGTGTATGATCTTTTAAATGTATTGTTGGTTTTGGTGCTGGTACATAGAACATTTGCATCTATTGCTCATCAGTGATATTTGGCTGTAATTTTCTTCCTTGTGTGGTATCTTTGATTTTGGTATAAGGTGATGATGGCTTCATACAATGAGTTTGGAAGTTTTCCTTTCTCTGCAATATTTTTGCAGTTTCAGAAGAATAGGTGTAAAGTCTTCTCTAAATGTTTGATAGAATTCTCCTGTGAAGCCTGGCCCTCTTTTCATTGGTAGTTTCTAAATCACAGTTTCCATTTCAGTGCTTGTGATTGTTCTGTTCATGTTTTCTATTTCTTCCTGGTTCAAACTTTGGAGATTGTACCTTTCTAAGAATTTGTCCTTTTCTTCCAGGTTGTCAACTTTATTTGCAGATAGTTGCTTAAAGTAGTCTCTTATGATCTTTGTATTTCTCTGGAGAAATGCATTTCAAATTTTATCAATTTGAGTCCCGTCCTTTTTTTTTTTTTTTTGATGAATCTGACTAAAGGTTTATCAGTTTTGTCTTTCTTTTCAGGGAACCAGCTTTTAGCTTCATAGATCTTTGCAGTTGTTTTATTTGTTTCTATTTCATTTATATCTGCTTTGATCATTATGATCTTTTTACTAATTTTAGGTTGTATTTGTTCTACTTTCTCTAGTTGTTTTAGATGTAAGATTAGTTTATTTGAGATTTTTTTTTGTTTCTTGAATTAAGATGGTACTGCTATAAACTTACCTCTTAGAACTGCTTTTGCTGCATCTCCTAGGTTTTGGACTGCTGTGCTTTCATTTTCATTTGTCTAGGTATTTTTTATTTCCTCTTTGGTTTCTTCTTTGATCCATTGGTTGTTTAGTAGCATGCTGTTTAACCTCACATGTTTGTGATTTTTATCATTTTTTCTTTGTAATTTATTTATAATTTCATAGCATTGTGATCAGAAAAGATGCTTGATATGATTTCAGTTTTCATAAATTTACCAAGTCTTGTTTTGTGAATCAGCATGTAGTCAATCCTGGAGAATCTTCTGTGTGCACTTGAAGAATTTGTAGCCTGCTGCTTTTGAATGGAATGTTCCAAAAATGTCAATTAAGTGCATCTAGTCTAATGTGTCACTTAAGGCCTGTGTTTCCTTATTAATTTTCTGTCTGGATGATCTGTCCATTGATNCTTCTGTGTGCACTTGAAGAATTTGTAGCCTGCTGCTTTTGAATGGAATGTTCCAAAAATGTCAATTAAGTGCATCTAGTCTAATGTGTCACTTAAGGCCTGTGTTTCCTTATTAATTTTCTGTCTGGATGATCTGTCCATTGATAAAAGTGGTGTATTAAAATCCCTCACTATTATTGTGGTACTGTCCATTTCTCTCTTTATTGTTGTTAGTATTTGCCTTACATATTGAGGTGCTCCTATGTCAGGTGCATATGTATTTATAATTTTTATATCTCCTTCTTAGATTGATCCCTTTAGTATCTTTGTCTCTTAAACAGTCTTTGTTTTAAGGTATGTTTCATCTGATACCATCATTGTTTTCTAGCTTTCTTTTGATTTCCTTTTGTGTGGAATATCTGCATGGGTATTCCTTTCCTTACTTTCAGTCTATAAGTGTCCCTAGGTCTGAGATGGATCTCTTGTAGACAACAAATATACAGGTCCTGTTTTTGTATCCATCCCACTAGTCTATGTGTTTTACTTGGTGCATTTAATACATTTATATTTGAGGTAATTATCAGTGTGTATGATTCTATTACCATTTTCTTACTTTTGGGGGGTTTATTTTTGTAAGTCTTTTCCTTCTCATGTGTTTCCTGCCTAAAGAAGTTTCTTTAGCATTTGTTGTAAAGCTGACTTGAGCGTGCTGAATTCTCCTAACTTTTGTTTGTTTGTAAAGTTTTTGATTTCTCTGTCAAATCTGAATGAGAGTCTTGCTGGGTAGAGTATTCCTGGTTCTAGGTTCTTCCCTTTTATCGCTTTAAATATATTGTGCCACTCCCTTCTGGCTTGCAGAGTTTCTGTTGAGATATCAGCTTATTGGGAGTCCCTTGTATATTATTTGCAGTTTTTCCTTGTTGCTTTTAATAATTTCTCTTTGTCTTTAATTTTTGTCAGTCTGATTAAAATCTGTCTTGGCCTGTTCCTCCTTGGATTTATCCTGTGTGACTCTGCACTTGCTGGACTTTGATGACTCTTTCCTTTCCCATTTTGGGGTATTTTCAGTTATCATCTCTTCAGATATTTTCTTTTGCCCTTTCTCTCTCTTCTCCTTCTTGGGTCTTTATAATGCAAATATTGTTGCATTGTATGTTGTCCAAGATGTCTGTTAGACTGTCCTCATTTCTTTATGTCGTTTTTTCTTTATTCTGTTCATGGCAGTGAGCTCCATCAATCTGTCTTCCAGTTCACTGTTTTTCATTCTGTCTCATTTATTCTACTGCTGATTCCTTCTACTGTATTTTTCACCTCAGCTATTGTATTGTTCTTTTGTTCTTTACATCTTCTAGCTGTTTGTTAAACATTTCTTGAATCTTTTGGTCTGTGCCTCTATTCTTTTTCTGAGATCTTGGATCATCTTTACTGTCATTATTCTGAATTCTTTTTCATGCAGATTGCCTATCTCCATTTCACTTAGTTGTCCTTTGGGGTTTTATCTTGTTCCTTTGTCTGGAACATATTTCTCTGCTGTTTCATTTTGTCTCACTTTCTGTGTTTGTGGTCTCTGTTCCATAGTCTGCAGAGTTGTAGTTCCTGTTGCTTCTGATGTCTGCCCCTTTTTGGGTGAAGTTAGCCCAGGGGCTTGCACAAGCTTGCTGATGGGAGGGACTGGTGCTTGCTCGCTGGTGGGTGAAGCTGTATCTTGTCTCTCTGGTGGTCAGGGACTGTCAAGGAGTGTGCTTGGAGAGCTGTGGTCTCAGGACAATTTTAAGAAGCCTCTCTGCTGATGGGTGGGGCTGTGTTCCCACCATATTGGTGGTTTGGCCTGAGGCATTTCAACACTGAAACTTGTAGGCTCTTGGGTGGGGCCAGGTCTCTGATGCCAAAATGGTGACCTCCAGGAGAGCTCATATTGGTGGATTTTCCCTGTGGCCTCTGCCACTAGTGTCCCTGCTCCCTCAGTGAGCCACAGATAACTCCCCCTTCCCCAGGAGATTCACAGGTCTGGCTCAGCCTCCTATGAGGTCACTCCTTTACCCTGGTACCCAGTACACATGAAACCTTGTGTGTACCCTCCAAGAATGGAGTCTTTGTCTCCCCAGTCCTGCAGAGTTCCTGCACTCAAGCCCCAGTGGCTTTCAAAACAAAATGCTTTGGGGGTTCCTCCTCCTCATGCCAGACACCCAGGGTGGGGAGCCTCACAGGGTGCTCAGAAATCTCCTGTAAGAGAATGTCTGTGATACAGTTATTTTTCAATTTGTGAGTTGCTCACCCAGAGGGCATGGGATTTGATTATATTCCAAGAGTGCCTCTCTTATCATCTTGTTGTGGCATCCATGTCTTTGGATGTAGAGTATCTTTTTTTTTTTGTATTTTCCAGTCACTTTTTTGAATGATTGTTCATCAGTTAGTTGTTAGTATTTTCATGAAAGGAGACAATCTCAAGTTCTTCTACTCCACCATCTTGTATCCTCCACAAGTTTTTAGTGTTTTTAATTTTATTAAATGCTTTTTCTACATCATTGGAGGTAATCATGTAGTTTTTTCCCCATCTACTCTGTTAATGTGATATATTACATTGAGTTTTGTTTGCTGAAGCACTTTTGCATTCTAGGAATACATCTCACTTGATCACGGTATATTGTTGTTTAGTCATTCAGTTGCAACCCTTATGGACTGTAGACCCCCAGGCTTCTCTATCCATAGTGTCCTGCAGACAGGCAACAATACCTAGGTGAGTTGCCATTTCCTCTCCAGATCTTCCCCATCTCGAAATCAAACTGGCATCTCCTGTATTGGCAGGCAGATTCTTTACCATTGAGCCACCAGGGAAGTCCTGATCATGGTATATAACCCCTAAACATGCTGCTGAATTTTATTTGCCAGTATTTTACTGAGCATTTTTACCTCAGTGTTCATAAGGGATATTAGTATGTATATATTTATATTTATTGTTGTCATTTTTATAGTGTCTTTGTCTGGCTTTGATATCAAAGTAATGCTGGTCTCATAGAATGAGTTGGGGAATGTTCTTTCTTTTTTATTTTTGGAAATTTGAGAAGGCTTGATATTAGTTCTTAAACATTTGTTAGTTCTTCTGTAAATGTTAGGTTTCACTGGTGAAGCCAATCAGATTCAGGGTATTTTGTTGTTGTTGAGAGATTTTTGAGTACTGACTCAATCACCTTACTAGTTATAGGTCAGTTCAGATTTTCTGTTTCTTGTCGGTTATTCTTGATAGGTTTGTATATCCAGAAATTTGTCCATTTCTTCTGTGTTATCTAATTTGTTGGCATACAGTAGTTCAGAGCACTTTTATTATCCTCTTTATTTCTGTAGAACTGATGATAATGTCCTCACTTTAGTTTCTGATTGTAAACATTTGAGTCTTGTCTTTTTCTTATTCCATATGGTTACAAGTTTATCAATTTGTTGGTCTTTTCAAAGAACATACTTTTGATTCTCAATGATTTTCTGTATATTTTCTTCTGTATTTCATTTATCTCTGCTCTGATCTTTATTTCCTTTTCATTACAATTCCAAAGAAAGGCAATGCCAAAGAATGTTCAAACTATTGCCCAATTGCAGTCATCTCACATGCTAGCAAAGTAATGCTCAGAATTCTTCAAGCGAGGCTTCAACAATACATGAACCGAGTACTTCCGGATGTTCAAGCTGGATTTGGAAAAGGCAGAGGAACCAGAGATCAAATTGCCAACATCCATTGGATCACAGAGAAAGCAAGACAGTTCCAGAAAAACATCTACTTCTGCTTTATTGACTATGCCAAAGTCTTTGCTTGTGGGGATCACAGCAAACTGGAAAATTCAAAGAGATGGGAAAGCCAGACCACCTTACCTGCGTCCTGAGAAATCTGTATGCAGGTCAAGAGCAACAGTTAGAACTGGACATGGAACAATGGAATGGTTCCACATTGGGAAAGGAGTATGTCAAGGCTGTATATTGTCACCCTGCTTATTTAACTTCTATGCAGAGTGTATGTGTATGCGCGTACGTGCTCAGTCATGTCCAACTCTTTGTGACCCCATGGACTATAGCCTGCCAGGCTTCTCTGTCCATGGAATTTTCCAGGCAAGAATACTGGAGTGGGTTGCCATTTCCTTCTCCATCTGTGCAGAGTACATCATGCAAAATGCCAGGCTGGATGAAGCACAAGTTGGAATCAAGATTTCCGGGAGAAATATCAATAACCTTAGATATGCAGATGATACAACATTTATGACAGAAAGTGAAAAGGGACTAAAGAGCCTCTTGATGAAAATGAAAGAGGAGAGTGAAAAGGCTGCCTTAAAATTCAACATTCAAAAAACGACGATCATGGCATCTGGTCCTATCACTTCATGGCAAATAGGAAACAATGGAAACAGTGGCAGACTTTATATTTTTGGGCTCCAGAATCACTGCAGGTGGTGACTGCAGCCATGAAATTAAAAGACACTAGCTCCTTGAAAGAAAATCTATGACCAACCTAGACAGCATATTGCAAAAGAGAGACGTTACTTTGCCGACAAAGTCTGTCTAGTCAAAGCTATGTTTTTTCCAGTACTCTTGTTATGGATGTGAGACTTGGACCATAAAGAAAGCTGAGCACTGAAGAATTGATGCTTTTGAACTGTGGTCTTGGAGAAGATGCTTGAGAATCCCTTGGACTACAAGGAGTTCAAACAAGTCCATTCTGAAAGAAATCAGTCTTGAATATTCATTGGAAGGACGGATGCTGAAGCTGAAGTTCCAACACTTTGGCCACTTGATTTGAAGAACTGACTTGTTAGAAAAGACCCTGATGCTGGGAAAGATTGAAGGCAGGAGGAGAGGTGATGGAGGATGAGATGGTTGGATGGTATCTCTGGCTGGATGGACATGAGTTTGAGCAAGCTGAGGGAGTTTGTGGTGGACAGAGAAACCTGGCATGCTGTAGGGCATGAGTTTGCAAAGAGCTGGACATGACTGAGTGACTGAACTGAGCTGACTATCTTTGGCTTTAGTTTCTCCCTTTCTTTAAATTGTTATTTATTTTATTTTTGTCTGGGCTGGGTCTTCATTGCTGTGTGGGCTTTTCTTTAGTTGCAGGGAGTCAGGCTTGTCTCTGGTGGTAGTGCACCATCTTCTCATATCAGTAGCCTCTCTTGTTGCACAGCGCAGGCTCTAGGGTACGTGGGTTTCTGTAGTTGTGGCTCCTGGGCTCTAGAGCACAGGCTTAGTGGCTGTGGCGTATGGCCTTAGTTGCTCCGCGGCGTGTGGGATATTCCTGGACCTGGGATTGAACCCTTATCTCCTCCACTGGCAGCCGAATTCTTTACCTTTAAGCCACCAGGGAAGCCTCTCTTTCTAGTTTCTTAAGTTAGATTTTTTTTTAACTTAAAAAAAGTATTTATTTTTATTTGTTTGGCTGCACCAGTTCTTGATTGTGTTACTTGGACCCTTGAGTTGCAATGTGCAGGATCTTTAATTGTCTGTCAGATCACGTTGGTTTCTGTGTTATCTATTTTCTTCTGTTTGATTGTATTTATTAATCAGATTGGAGTGAAGTCTATTATTAATATTGTAGAACAATGTACCCCTTTAGTTCTGTCAGTTTTTGCTTCATATAATTTGATGGTCTGTTGTTAGGTATTAAATATTTATAATTGTTCTGTCTTCTTGCTGTATTGAACCTTTTAATAATATATAGTGTCCTACTTTGTCTCATGTAACCTTTTTGAATTTAAAGTCTGTTTTGTCAAATAGTGTCGTGACTCCTTCCATCTACTATGTACATGGATTATCTTTTCACTTTTAATATATTTGAGTCTTCAGCTGTAAAATGAATTTGTTATAGACAGTATATAGTCAGATTATGTGTTTTTATTCATTCTGCCAATCTGTCCTTGCATAGAGAGTTTAAAATGTTTACATTTAATGTAATTATAAAGAAGGATTTCTGTCATTTTCATTTTTATATAGCTTTTGTCTGTTATTTCCTTTATTACTGTCATCCTTTTTTATTTTTGTTCAGTTTTGTAGTTAAATTCCTTTCCCATTTCTGTAGTTATTTTATTTGTGGTTACTGTTAGTTGCTTTGTAGTAAAATTTCTTTCCCATTTTTCTAGTTAATTTCTCTCTGGTTACCCTGAGATTCCATTTAACATCCTAATGTTATAACAATCCAATTTGAATTTATACCAGCTTAACTCTAATGACATATAAAACCTCTATTCTTTCATAGCTCATGCCCTGACCTCATTTAGTTTTTGATGTCACAAAATTACATCTTAATACATGTGTGCTTGAAAAGAAACTGGTAATTCTTTTAAATGCATCAGTCTCTTAAATGGTGTAGAAAGTAAAATGTGGATTACAAACCAAAATTATGATAATATTAGGTTTTATAGTTGCTCATGTATTTACTCTTTTGGAGATCTTTATTTCTTCATACTGTTTCAGCTTACTATCTAATGTCCCTTCATTTTACTTTGTAGGAATCCCTTGAGTATATCTTATTGGGGATGTCTGGTGATAACAAACACCCTCAGTTTTTGTTTATCTGTGAAAGTATTAATTCCTCCTTCACTTTCTAAAGGGTAGTTTTTCCAGATACAGGATTCTTTTTTTAAAGTACTTTGAATGTGTCAGCTCACAGCTTCCTGGCCTCCAAAGTTTGTAATAATAAATCTGCTCATAGTCATATAGAGGATCCCTTGTATGTGATGTGTTGCTTCTCTTGCTAATTTAAAGATTCTCCCTGTTTCTCTAAAATTTGATTATAACATGTATCAGTGAGACTGTCTTTGAGTTCATCTTAGTAGGAGTTAATTAAGCTTCTTGGATGTTTACATTCATTCATTTAATCAAATTCGGGAAACTTTGAGATGTTGTGTTTTCAAGTATTCTTTCTGCTTTTTCCTGTGTCTTCTGGCTCTCACACAATATATATGTTGCTTTGCTGGTGATGTCCAAAATGTCGCTTAGGCTCTGTTTGCTTTTCTTCAAACCTTTTTGTTTCTGTGATCACTTCTACCATTATATATCTTTAAGTTTACTGATTCTTTCTTCTGCCTGTTCAGATCTACCTTTGAATTCCTCTATTAAAAAAATTTTTTTTATTTCAGTTATTATACTTTTGAACTGCAGAATTTCTTTTTCATTTCTTCTTAGGTTTTTCTCTTTATTAATATTTCCATTTTATTCCTTTTAATCATTTACATCATACATATACATCATTTTCTTGACTTTCTCCATTATCTTCCTTTAGCTGTTTAAGAATCATTGCTTTGCTTAGTTGTTCAGTTGTGTCTGACTGTGACCCTGGGGACTGTGGCCCACCAGGCTCCTCTGTCCATGGGGCTTTTCCAGGCAAGAATAATGGAGTGGGTTGCCATGCCCTCCTCCAGGGGATCTTCTCAACCCAGGGACTGAACCCAGGTCTCCCACAATGCAGGGGGAGGTCTCCTGGATTCTTTACCAGCTGTGTTACCAGGGAAGCGCTTCAGTTCAGTTCAGTCAGTTGAGTTGCTCAGTTGTATCCGACTCTTTGCGATCCCATGAATTGCAGCACGCCAGGCCTCCCTGTCCATCACCATCTCCCAGAGTTCACTCAGACTCACATCCATCAAGTCCGTGATGCCATCCAGCCATCTCATCCTCTGTCGTCCCCTTTTCCTCCTGCCCCCAATCCCTGCCAGCATCAGAGTCTTTTCCAATGAGTCAACTCTTCGCATGAGGTGGCCAAAGTACTGGGGTTTCAGCTTTAGCATCATTCCTTCCAAAGAAATCCCAGGGCTGATCTCCTTCAGAATGGACTGGTTGG
>SJYV01041078.1:255390-282075 GCA_006410875.1 Neotragus pygmaeus | reverse complement strand
TCACGTATTGCTGAAGCCTGGCTTGGAGAATTTTAAGCATTACTTTACTAGCATGTGAGGTCAGTGCGGTAAAAATTTTAGTCTAGTAGATCAGTTGCCAAGTCTTTTACAGGGAGTGTTTCTGTTGATTTTTGTTTTTCCTTTAAGTGGGCTATACTTCCTTTTTTTTTTGGTATGCCTTGTGATTTTTTAATTTTTGGTGGAAAGCTGGACATTGGAATCTAGTAATGTGGTGACTTTGGAAAGCAGATTCTCCCTCTTCCCCAGAGCTTGCTGTTTTTGTTATTGTTTTTCTTATTGTTTGCTGTGGACTGTATTTGTGCCAAGGATCAGTCTATAGTGTAAACTTAAGTTTTCTTAAGGTCTTTCTGAGCTTGTACCTTTTGCTGGGCACATGCAATCACTTTTAATTTTCCCCACATATGGAGGTGCTTTTGAATATCCTTGTCTTTAATCTCTGCCTCCCAAAAGAGAGGAAAAAAAAGAGAGGAGAAAGTGTGCCAGCCCTTTAAATTCTCTGGCAGTTCCTTCCTCTTGATGAGGAAAGTCTTGCAACAATGGAGAGAGGTACAACAATGCTCACTTGCCTCTTTGTCTGTTTTTCTGTGATCTGAAACAGAGGTCAGTGTTTAGTGCACAGATCCCTGATAGTTGGAGAATAGGGTCCTTTATGTCCACCCTGACTCCTGAAAGCTGTGTGCAACCATTCTGGGAACATGTGCATGGCTCCCTGCCATGGGGATGGGGCATGGGTAGCTGCTCCCGTGCCATCAGCTGAAATTGACCAAAATTAACCACAACTTGCAGATTAAGCCTTCCCCTAAAAATTACAAGCCTTCAATAGGCTCTTGGGTTCCACAATTGTTACACCAGACAAATTCTACCAGCACAATTGTTGTCTAGGTGGGGAGACATTTCTGATGCTTCCTACTCTGCTGTCTTCCCGGAATTCTCTGATAAAGATATTTTGCACTTGTGTATATGGGAAGGAAAGCACATTGAATATTTCAAATGAGAAGATTCTACTTTTTTAAACTCTCATTGGTTGAAACCTTTAAGATGTGTACTTAATACATTGAATACATTATTTAATCCTATCATATTGAAAGAGAGGTATTATTATTCATTTTTATAGATTAAAAAATGGGCAGAGGAGTTTTCTCTGTGTAGTGTGGCACTTCTGAAGAGGCCTTTTCCTTTCTCTTTTTGCCCATACTGCTTAGAATATTGGTTTGACTGTAGTCAAAATGACAGGTGCTTGATCAGAATTAATGTTTCTTTTTCTTTCTCAGTGATGCAATGATAGACTTATGGTCCCAGGTTTGTAGGCAGTTGTTCATTGAGGACACCCAGGGACCCAAGTTCCTGCTATTTTATTGTTCCTCCATTCCCTGGCATTTTACCCTCATCCATGTATTTGAAACTGGCACCCGTGGAAGGGGAAAATGGAATGGAGACCAAGTGACTCATTTTAAGAAACGAAGATGTTTTAAGAAGTTGCATACATCACTCTTGCTCATATCTATCCTATCCACCAGTACTTTGCTTAGTGATATGACCATGGCGAAGTGAAAGGAACACTCTGCTCTGTAACATAGCTGGGTACGCATGCATGCTAAGTTGCTTCATTTGTGTCCAGCGGTTTGTGACCCTCTGGACTATAGCTGGCCAGATTCCTCTCTCCATGGGGTTCTCCAGGCAAGTATACTGGATAATGGATTGCCATGCTCTCCTCCAGGGGATCTCCCATGGATCAAACCCGCGTCTCATGTCTCCTACATTGGCAGGCAGGTTCTTTAAGATACAGAGAGAACAAATGGTTATTGGGGAGATATTTAGCAATAGCTTCCACTCATGCAGTTCACACCTCTCCCCTCTCAAAAACATGTCTTAGCATTCTCTCCACTTAAGGAAAAAAAGTGAGTCTTTGTTGAACCAAAAAAGAGCGCCACACTAGTGTCTGCAGGGAGGCAGCGTTGGTAGTTGTGGGTAGTTTTGGTGGTGAACATCCTTGGAACAGTACATCAGTCCTAGGAAATCACCTGGAGGAAGGGGAGGCAGGTAAACTGGAGAGGTGCTGACAGCAACATCTGACTGCTCCACAGCAAACTGCCAAGGGTAAGTTCTTTGTTTCGGTGCTGCTTTAACTAACTTTAGGCCTAAAAGCTATTCGGCCAAAAACATTGTTTTCTCTCTAAGATTATAGAGACAGTTGAAGTCAGTGCAAATGTCCTTATTATTCAAGGATGAGTGCATTTTTTTTTTTTTAACAAATTACACTGTTATTTGGAAAGCAAGTTCTACAGCAGTGTTTGCCAGAGTAAATAGTTCATTTATTAGAAATAAAGAGCCAATATGTCTCACCCTTAACTTTATGTGAAGTAAGGTGAAATTCCATTATTCTTGCCAGGACATTGATATGTACTTTTCACTGCTTTTCTAAGCTGTTGATCGTTTGAGTGTGTACAACTCTTCAAACTTGTTTACTCTTGCCATGAAACCTGAAGTAAGCAAGCACATTAGTCTTCTCTCTTAATCTTCCATGTATGGGAAGAGCAAGATATCTAGGGAACATTTTTATTTCCTGAGAGCATTATTTCTAGATTCCCTTTGTTCTGTTTGAATGAATGATCTTTGATTTTCTCTACGTCAAAAAGAACCAAAGCAATAAGTTTTGCAAAGGGTTTAAATGCTACTAAAGCTGTGTTGTTGACTTGCAAAAGAAGGGGAAATAACACTGACTGGCCTGTGTTTGATTCTGAACTTTGCAGCTTAAAGTTATGTAAATTTGGGTAGTCACTTGACCTCTTTGAGACTTATATTCCTTGTCCAAAAAGTAGGGAATATTCTTTGTACCCCCATTGCATTGCTATTGAAGGCAATGGCACCCCACTCCAGTACTCTTGCCTGGAAAATCCCATGGACGAGGAGCCTGGTAGGCTGCAGTCCATGGGGTCTCTAAGAGTCGGACACGACTGAGCAACTTTACTTTCATCTTTCACTTTCATGCATTGGCAAAGGAAATGACAACCCATTCCAGTGTTCTTGCCTGGAGAATCTCAGGCCTGGTGGGCTGCCACCTATGGGGTCGCACAGAGTCAGACACGACTGACGCAACTTAGCAGCAGCAGCAGCAGCAGCATTGCTATTAGAATTCAGTCATAATTACACTGCTTACTAACTGTATGGCCTTAGTCAAGTTACTAAAACTTTTTGTGTCTCACTTTCTTAATCTGTAAAATGGGGTAGTAAATAGTACCTGCTATATAGGGTTTTTGGAGAAGGCAATGGCACCCCACTCCAGTACTCCTGCATGGAAAATCCTATGGAAGGAGGAGCCTGGTAGGCTGCAGTCCATGGGGTCGCTAAGGGTTGGATAGGACTGAGCAACTTCACTTTCACTTTCATGCATTGGAGAAAGAAATGGCAACCCACTCTAGTGTTCTTGCCTGGAGAATCCCAGGGATGGGGGAGCCTGGTGGGCTGCCATCTATGGAGTTGCACAGAGTCGGACACGACTGAAGTGACTTAGCAGCAGCAGCATATAGGGTTTTTGNCCCACTCTAGTGTTCTTGCCTGGAGAATCCCAGGGATGGGGGAGCCTGGTGGGCTGCCATCTATGGAGTTGCACAGAGTCGGACACGACTGAAGTGACTTAGCAGCAGCATCATATAGGGTTTTTGAGAATTAATATGCTTACAGTAATGCCTGGCACCACAGTAAACCCTATATAAATAGTAGCTTTTGTGGCTGTTCTATGAATATTAATAGCCTCCTGTGTGCATTAACCTTGGTAGGGACATTGGCAAGATAAAAATGGTTGTCCATTGCAGGCTGGTATTCTTATGGGTTCCTGTATTTGCAGGGAGCAGTATGGAGCCTGCTCAGAGGCCAAAGCTGTGCTCACCTTTTAAAACTGCTGAGGATGTATCTCAGAGAACCTAGTGCCACAAAGTTTTGCTGAAAAGGGGGAAAAAGTAATAAAATTATCTTCTTATGGGCAAAATGCCATAAATGAGTAAATGGGAGCAAACGCAGAAATAGATTGTGGTAAAATCCATTCAATGATAGGTTTTGCTGCTGCTGTTTAGTTGCTAAGTCATATCTGACTCTTTGGTGACCCCAAGGGGTGTAGCCCACCAGGGTCCTCTGTCCACGGGATTCTCTAGGAAAGAATACAAGACTGGATTGCCATTTCCTTCTCCAGAGGATCCTTCCAACCCAGGAATTGAACCTGTCTCCTGTTTCACAGGCAGATTCTTTACCACTGAACCACCTAGGACGTCTAAGTTTTCTTTTAAAAAACTTTTTAATTTGAGTTTTATTTCTTATAATCCTTAGTATTATGAGCTCCCTCCTATTCCTCCTCATGTGCATGATTTCTTTTCTTTATCTGTGAGAACTCTTCTTGGGGTGATATTACAGTGATGTAGTTCTGCATGTTAACAGAATATAGCAGATAAAATATTTCACAGGAAACTCATATCAAAGACTGTACTTCAGGAAGATCTCACTGAATAGACTTCCCAGATATGTTCATTTCTTCTCTCTCTCTCCCACCCCCAAATCTGATTTCCTCTGCTTTTCAAATTAGGCATCTTCAAGGACATTTGGTTCAAGTAATGGGGGCAGCAGTTGATTTTGAAAAACGCATGTTTTTAGCTCACAAAACTGTGTTGTCATTTCCATTTTCGTTTTCTTTAGTTGTTTCCTTGATCCTGGAAGAAGGTGGAGATTTACAGTCACATTTTGTTGGTACTTTTCTCCATCATACAGATAACAAATTATTGAGAAGCCATTTGGTCCATAAAAATGAAATATACAGCCCCATCCTCTTCCAGCATGCTGCTTGGACTGACTCCAGCTGCTATGCACGGCTATAGTCCTGTAGTCAGAAAAACAAAGCAAATCCCTTACACATTGTGGACTTGGTCCTTTGTTGGGGGATAGAGAGGAACAATAACCTGTGGACTGTTGGCTCTCTGGATGTTACCAAGAGCCACAGACAGGGTCAGCTTTTCTATTGCTCCAGAAAGATCCTTTCTGCATATTTTTGCTAGTATGTGTTTTGGACTCCAATCAAATACATAGTCAGAGCTTCTAATAATTGACAGGGTTTAAAATTTTTATCATGCTTCACTACAGTTAATCTTAACCCTTGTTTGGATCACATTCTCCTTTGAGAACCTAATGTTATAAACCCCCTTTCCTCTCCTTCTACCAACTGCATTTATTATAAACACACAAAAAAAGACTTCAGAGTGCTTATGAACCCCTGACTACCTAACTCTTCAACTCTTTACAGTTCTTTGAATCTTGCTTTTTAGATTATGATTTCTCTGTGGTTTTCAAAAGCATATGTTTGATGATATTATAATTTATTTTTATTTTGAAATAGAAAATTCATTATTTCACTGTGACCTGGTCTTTTGAGTTATTGTAAAATCAACTGAAGTTTTTATTGTATTAAATTTTTTTCAGTAAATTATGATTTATTTATTTGATGAAAACTGCATAGCCATTATAATTATTTTCAGAAACATTTTCAAGATAAAATGTTGAAAATAGTAATAAAAACTGTATTTTTATTTTTCTAAGTCAGTCAAAAAAACAAACTCACCATTTAATTTAAACAGTTATATTTGATCACAGTAAAGATGATTAATAATAGTATTTATTTATATTTTATATAAATTTTATTACAGTGTAGTTGATTTACAATGTTGTATTAGTCTCATGTATACAGCTAAGTGATTCAGTTATACATATATTCAATCTTTTTCAGATTCTTCTCATATTATTTATCACAGAATATTGAGTACAGTTTCCTGTGCTACACACCAGGTCCTTGTTGGTTATCTCTCTTATATATAGTAGTGTGTATGTGTTAATTGCAAATTCCTGATTTACTCCTTCCCACACCACATTTCTGCTTTGTTAAACATAAGCAAATTTTGTCTCTGTTTTGTAAATAAGTTCATTTGTAGCATTTTTTAAAAATTAGATTCCACTTATGAGTGCTATCATGTATTTGTCTTTCTCTGACTTATTTCACTCAGTGTAATAGTCTCTATGTCCACCTATGTTGCGGCAGATGGCATTATTTCATTTTTATACCTTAGTAATATTCCATGTATACATGTACCACATCTTTGTTCACTACTCTGTCAGTGGACATTTAGAGTGCTTCTGTGTCTTGGCTATAGTAAATAGTGCTGCAGTGAATATTAGTGTGTGTGTATCTTTCTGAATTATGATTTCCTCTGGATATATGCATAGAAGTGGGATTGCTAGATCACATGGTAGTTCTGTTTTTTAAAGAAACCTCCTTACTGGTCTCCACAGTGGCTGTACCAGTTTACATTCCTGCCGGCAGTGTAGGAGGCGTCCCCTTTTCTACACACCCTCTGTAGTGTTAATTGTTTGTAAACTTTTTGATGATGGCCATTCTCACTGGTGTGAGGTGATATATCACTGTAGTTTTGATTGCATTTTTCTGATAATCAGTGATATTCAGCATCTTTTCATGTTCATTTTGGCCATTTGTATGTCTTCTTTGGAGAAATGTCTATTTAAATCCGTCCATTTAAAAATTTTTTAGAGAACATTTAATATATTCTTTATTTTACTTTTTTGGCCATACTTTTTAGCATACGGGATCTTAGTTTTTCAAACAGGGATCAAACTCCTGCCCTCTGCAGTGAAAGCATGGAGTCTTAACCATTGGAACACAAAGAAATTCCCTTCTGCCTATTTTTTTAATTGGTTATTTGTTTTGTTGATATTGAATTGCTTGTGCTGTTTGTATATTTGTTGATGATTGTGTTTGGGAATATTTTCTCTCATTCTGTGGATTGTCTTTTGATTTTATGGTTTCCTTTGTTGTGCAGAGCAGATGCTTTTAATTTTAATCAGGTTCTCATTTGTTTATTATTGTTTTTATTTTTACTACCCTGGGAGATGAATCCAAAAAGATATTGCTTCAATTTTTGTCAAAGAGTGATTTTCCTATGTGTTTCTCTAAGAGCTTTATAGGTTCTTGATGAATTTTGAATTCATTTTTATATGCTGTTCAAGAATGTTCTAATTTCATTTGTTTACATGCAGGTGTCTAATTTTCCATGTGCCACTTATTGAAGAGACTCTCTTTTCTCCATTTTATATTCTTGCCTCCATTGTCATAGATTAAGTGCCATAGATGCACGGGTTCAGGTTTATCTCTGGGCTTTCTGTCTTGTTCCATTGACCTATATTTCTGTTATCGCAGAGCACAAGCTCTAGGCATGAGGGCTTAAGTAGTTGTGGCTTATGGGCTCTAGAATGCAGGCTCAGTAGTTGTGGCATAAGGGGCTTAGTTGCCCTGTGGCATGTGGGATCTTCCTGGACCAGGGATCTAACCAGTGTTCCCTGCATTGGCAGGTGGATTCTTAATCACTGGATCACCAGGGTAATGATCCCTATTGGAAATTTTTAAATTACAGTTTCAATTGCAGTACTTGTGATTGGTCTGTTCATATTTTCATGTTTCTTCCTGATTCAGTCTTGGATGGCTGTACCTTTCCAAGAATTTGCCCTTTCTTTTAGATTGCCTGTTTTATTGGCATATAGTTGCTTGTAGAAGTTTCTTATGATTCATTGTATTTCTGTGGTGTCCCCTGTAACCTCCTCTTTTTCCTTTCTAATTTTATTGATTTGAGCCCTCTCCCTTTCTTTCTTGATGAGTCTGGTTAAAGATTTCTCAACTTTATCTACCTTTTCAAAGAACCAGTTTTTAGTTTTCTTGAACTTTTCTATTGTTTTCTTTGTCTCTTCCATTAGTTTCTGCTCTGATCTTTGATTTCTTTCCTGCTACTAATGTTGGTTTTTATTTGTTCTTGTTTCATTAATTGCTTTAGGTGTATGATTAGGTTATTTGTTTGAGATCTGTTTTATTTCCTAAGGTAAGATTGTATTGCTTTAAACTTCCCTCTTAGAATTGCTTTTGCTACATCTCGTAGGTTTTGGATTGTCATGTTTTGTTGTCATTTGTCTGTAGGTATTTTTTTATTTCCTCTTTGATTTCTTCAGTGATCCATTGATTATCTAGTAAGATATTATTTATCTTGCACACATTTGTCTTTTTTCATTTTCCCCCCTTAATTGAACTGTAATTCTCATCTCCTAGCAGTATGGTCTGAAAGGATGCTTGATATGATTTCAGTTTTCTTAAATTTACCAAGGCTCCATTTGTAGCTCAAGATTTGATTTATCCTAGAAAATCTTCCCTGTGCACTTGATAAAAAAGTGTATTCTACTGTTTTTGGATTGAATGTTCTATAAATATCAATTAAGTCTTTCCAGTCTGATGTATCATTTAAGGCCTGTGTTTCTGTTTTCTGTCTGAATGATCTGTCCATTGATGACATTGGGCTATTTACATCCCCTGTTATTATTGTGTCACTGTCGATTCCTCCTTGTATGCCTGTTAGTATTTTCCTTGTATGTTGAGGTCCTTCTCTTTTGGGTGCATGCCTATTTACACTTGTTCTGTCTTCTTCTTGGATTGATTCCTTGATCATTATATAGTGCCCTTCCTTCTTTGACCCGTATAGCAGTCTTTATTTTAAAGTCTATCTTGTCTGATATGAGCACTGTCACTCCAGTTTTCTTTTCATTTCCATCTGTGGAATATCTTCTTTTTTCCCTGTATGTGGTTGTATGTGTTCCCAGATCTGAAGTGGGTCTCTTGCTACTGCTACTGATAAGTTGCTTCAGTTGTCTCCGACTCTTCGCGACCCCATGGACTGCAGCCCACCAGGCTCCTCTGTCCATGGGATTTTCCAGGCTAGAGTACTGGAGTGGGGTGNGTGTTCCCAGATCTGAAGTGGGTCTCTTGCTACTGCTACTGATAAGTTGCTTCAGTTGTCTCCGACTCTTCGCGACCCCATGGACTGCAGCCCACCAGGCTCCTCTGTCCATGGGATTTTCCAGGCTAGAGTACTGGAGTGGGGTGCCATTGCCTTCTCCGGAGTCTCTTGAAGACAGCATATATATGGGTCTTGTTTTTGTTTCCATTTAGCCAGTCTGTGTCTTTTGATTGGAGCATTTACTTTGTTTACATTTAAGGTAATTATTGATATGTGTGTTCTTATTGCCATGTTGTTCATTGTTTTGGATTTTTTAAGGTCCTTTTTGCCCCTTTTTTGTTCTCTTGTGATTTAATGATTAACTTTATTGTTGGGTTTTGATTCCTTATTCTGTGTGTGTGTGTATCTCTTATAGATTTTTGGTTTGCAGTTACCATGAGGTTTTAATATAGCAATCTATATATGTACTAGATAATTTTAAGTTGTTGTTCTCTTCATTTCTAATGCATTTGCAGTATTCTGCATTTGTCCTTTCCTCTTCTCATGACCATTGGTGTTGATATCATGTTTCTTTGTGGATGATTTTCTATCTTTGCTTTATGCATGCCTTTACTGGTGAGCTTTCCCATTCATAATTTTCTTGAGTTTATTTGTGGCCTTTTCCACCTAGAGAAGTTCCTTGAGGATTTGTTGTAAATATGGTTTGGTGATACTGAATTCTCGGAGCTTTTGCATGTCTATAAAGCTTTTGGTTTCTTTGTTGATTCTGAATGAGAAACTTTCTGGATATTCTTTCTTATAGGTTTTCCCTTTCATCACTTTGAATGTATTGTATCACTGCCTTCTGGCTGCAGAGTTTCTGCTGAAAAGTCAGCTGATAACTTCATGAGGATTCTTTCGTATGTTCTTTGCTGGTTTGCCTTGTTGCTTTTAATATTTTTTGTCTTTAATTTTTGTCAACTTAATTAATATGTGTCTTGAATTATTCCTCCTTGAGTTTATCTTGGATGGAACTCTGTGCTTCCTTGACTTTAGTGAATGTTTTCTTTCTCATGTTAGGGAAATTTTCACCTATAATCTCTTTGAATATTTTCTTGGGCCCTTTCTTTCTCTCTCCTCCTTCTGGGATGTTTATAACGTAAATGCTGATGCACTTAATGTTGTCCCAGTGATCTCTTAGATTGTCCTCATTTCTTTTCATTCCTCTTTCTTCATTCTGTGCCAAGGTTGTCATTTCTACCCTTCTGTCTTCCAGCTCACTTATTCGTTCTTCTGCCTCACTTATTCTCCTCTTGATTCCTTCTAGTGTATGTGTTTTTTAAATTTTATTTATCCTTTTTGTCTGAGCTGGGTTTTTGTTGCTGTTGGGGGGTGGAGGGGGAGGCTTTCTCTAGTTGCAGCAAGCCAGGCCTACTCTCTGGTTGCACTTCGCAGGCTTCTCATTGCAGTGGCTTCTCTAGGTGCAGAGCATGGGCTCTAGGGCACACAGGCTCCGTAGTTGTGGCTTGTTTACCCCAGAGTGTGGGCTCAGTAGGCAGAGCACACAGGCTTGGTTGCCCTGCAGCATGTGGAATATTCCCGGACCAGATATTGAACCCATGTCCTCTGCATTAGAAGGTGGGTTCTGAACCAACTGGACCAACAGGAAAGTCCTAGTGTGTTTTCATTTCAGTTACTGTATTGTTCATCTCTGCTTTATCTTGAAATCCTCTTTTTCAAACATCTTTTGTATCTTTTCTATCTGTGCCCTATTCTTTTTCTGAGATCTTGGATCATATTTATTATAATTTCTCGAAATTCTTTTTCAGGGAAGGTTGCCTGTCTTCATTTAGTTGTTGTGATTTTTTAAACTATGTTCTTTTGTCTGGTACGTATTTCTCTGCCGTCTCATTTTGTCTGACTTGCTGTGTTTGTGGTCTCCTTTTTGCTGGCCATAGGGCTGTAGCTCCTCCTGCTTCTGGTGTCTGCTCCCAGGTGGGTGTGTTTGGCCCTGGGGCTTGTGCAGGCTTCCTGATGGGAGAGACTTGTGCTTGTCAACTCATGGGTGGAGCTGTGTATTGTCCCTCTGGTGGGTAAAGCTGTGTCAAGGTCTGTTTTTAGAGGTGGCTATGAGCTCATTATGACTTTATGCAGCCTGTCTGCTGATGAGTAGCCTTGTGTTACTCTCCTGCTTGTTGTTTGCCCTGAGGCAGTCCAGCACCGGCATCTGCATGTTGTTGGGTAGGACCAGGTCTTGGTGTGAAAATGGCAAACTCTCGGAAAGCTCCTGCAGATCAATACTCTCCAGGGCCTCTGCTATCAGGATTCTTGTCTCCACAGTGAGCCACATCTGACCCTCGCCTCCCTAGGAAACCCTCCAAGACTTGTTGCTAGTCCCAGTCCAAGCTCATATGGAATTACTGCTTTGTGCTGGGATTCTGTGTACATGAAACCTTGTATATTCCCTCCAAGAAAAGTGTTTCTGTTTCACAGTCCTGTGGAGCTCCAGCATTCCTGGTGTACTGGCCTCCAAAGCAAAATGTTTTGGGGGTTCCTCCTCCTGAAGCCAGACTCTCAGGCTGGGAAGCCTGAATTGGGGCTCAAAATTTTCACTTTTATTGGAGAACCTCTGTGATACAATTATTTTCCAGTTTGTGGGTCACCCACTTGTTGGGTATGGGAGTTGATGATGTGATAAAAATGTTCATCCTGTCATCTTGTTGCCACTTCTTTGACTTGAGTGTAGAATATCTTTTTTGGTAAGTTCCAGTCTTTTTTGTCAATGGTTGTTCAGCAGGTAAGTTGCAGTTTTGGTGTTTTTGTGAGACGAGGTGTGCTTAAGTCCTTCTGCTTCACCACCTTCTCCAGAGCTAAGTGCTTGCTTTCAGTTTGGATGCTTTCTCTTTCCTCAGGGTGTGCTGGCTGGTTGCCCCCTTGATATGGGCTGTGCAGGCGCAGCAGCCCTTGCACACTCTCAGGACAGCATGGGAGCACCCGGCACCTGCTTGCAGGTCTCCTAGGGGAGGCCTCTCTTCCTGTGCTCCTAGGACAGCTGGGGCAGTGTTTGGTGCTTGTTCACGAGTCCTGTAGCAGCAGCCTGTGCCTGCCTCTGGATCCTGTAGGAGGTGTCCTGGTGTGCTCACAGAGAAAGAAGCTCTTATGTTGGCCCCACCTCTTTCCTCGTATGCCGCTGCAGTGACGGCACCTTGCCTCTCGGGCAAGCCCTTGGTTCTTCTGGATATACCCCCAGTTGCCATAGTTCAGCCTCTTCAGGCTCCCTCCACACAGTCAACCCTGGTCCTCTCCCTGGGTCTGACCTCTGAAGCCTGTGCTTGAGTACCCAGCCTTCACCCACAATAGCAGACAAGAATCTCAGGCTGGGGAGTACAGGACAATGGGGCCAAACTTTTGTGCACATTGCTCTTTATTTTGCCTTCTGCAAATCAGGTTACTGTGCTCTCCTCCTAGGCTCCAAAACTCCCCCTCTGTCCAGGCTGGTCTCCCTACTGGTGAGGGGACTTCCCAGTGTGTGGGAACCTTCCTTTCTTCACAACCCCCTTCCTGGGGTGCAGGTCCCATTCCATTTCCTTTCGTTCTCTTCTTCTTGTCCCATCTGGTTATGTGGAAATTTTTTTTTTTTTTTGGCCATGCTGCGTTGCTTGTTGGCTCTTAGTTCCCTGAAGAGGGATTGAACCTGGGCACCCATAGCACTGAAAGTATCGAGTCCTAACCACTGGATTGCCAGGGAATTCCACTTGGAGATTTTCTGGCCATTTTGGAAGTCTAAATCTTCTGCTGGAGTTCTGTGTGAATTGTTGCACTTGCAGATAAGTTTTTAATACTTCTATGGGAGAAGGTGAGCTCCCCATCATCTACCATCTTGATCCCCATCCAGCTAAGATTTTTAAAAATAAGATTCAACTTTAATTTCACTTCATTTATAACTTCATTTCTGGATTCTTAATATTTTAACACAGAGACACAGCTGTTTCATTTTCTTAAATCTATGATTTTTTTTTTTTTTTTACTAAAATCCAGGAAATTCCTGCGTNTATCTGAGGTGATTGATATTTCTCCCGGCAATCTTGATTCCAGCTTGTGTTTCTTCCAGTCCAGCATTTCTCATGATGTACTCTGCATATAAGTTAAATAAGCAGGGTGACAATATACAGCCTTGACATACTCCTTTTCCTATTTGGAACCAGTCTGTTGTGCCATGTCCAGTTCTAACTGTTGCTTCCTGACCTGCATACAGATTTCTCAAGAGGTCTTAGCACAGTGTAATTCTAATTGAGGTTTAGGGTCGATTAGTTGGTCCTTCCGAGTGTCCTCTGCTTTGGGGAGGTAGAGACAATCTCTCTTTACTTGTCACATGAGGTTGATTATAGTAAAAACCTGTGTATAGGCCCCAGTGACACATTGTTCATACCTTGAAGAGCAGACTCAACATCAGGCCTTCAAAAGATTTTGAGTATTTCTTATCTGAACTTGCATATGAGCAAGCTGTGTGAACCTGTTTTTGCTGTGTCCTGTATCTAGAATAGAAAGGAGCACCATAGACTCTGAGGACTTAAGTAAGAGTCCAAACTTTGACTCCGTTGCACATTTAAATTAGGTCTACCTTTTTGTTTGTTTGTTTTAACATAAACTGGCTCGTTAACACTATTTCCAAAAATCTAGGTGCCTTCTTGAGAAATGGCTGTTTTATTGTGTGTTTGCTTAACTTTGTCCTCTTGGGAAGGAGAATAGTACAGGGGCTTAGACCAAGCTGAACTGTTGCATTAACCTTGACCGTGAACCCTGTCCTACACTCATTTCAGAGGACCAGGTATCGGAGAAGGCAATGGCACCCCTCCAGTACTCTTGCCTGGCAAATTCCATGGACAGAGGAGCCTGGTGGGCTGCAGTCCATGGGGTCGCAAAGAGTCGGACATGACTGAGCGACTTCACTTTCACTTTTCACTTTCATTCATTGGAGAAGGAAATGGCAACCCACTCCAGTGTTCTTGCCTGGAGAATCCCAGGGATGGGGTAGCCTGGTGGGCTGCCGTCTGTGGGGTCACACAGAGTCGGACCTGACTGAAGGGACTTAGCAGTAGCAGCAGCAGCAGGTTTCACCAGGACCAAGATGGTTTCACACAGGCAACTCAGTTCATTTCTGAGAAACTGAAATGCTAAGGGCTCTTGCTGTTCGAGCTGTTGCAAATGACTATCTTTCTTTCATGACTACAGAGCATTAAATGCTGTGTAGTTGACACAGGTGCAAAGTCTTTCTGTACTCAGGAGTCCAGGATGCCAATATCAATTAGCTCTTTAGTGAGTATCTGCCAGGATCTTTGCATATGGTTCTGAAGGTTGAATAGGTCGAACAGTGTTTACCGCCCCTGGAGTTGAGCTCTGCATGGCTTGTACAACTATGATAAAAGAGTCCTGATACCTGCTTCAATTGTAGAATGGCAGGGGTTTGGATTTCCCTTTCTTATGGTAATTGCATTTCCAGCCTCGGCTTACTTGGCAGAAAAGGATGGTCTGGCCTTTACTGCTGAACAGTTCCTGCTGAACAGCAGCAGTCAGGAGTCCTTGCTGTAAGAATTCTAGGAAATGTACTATGGCTCCATCTTCAGGGCTGGGTTCCATCAGTAATAGTATGGTCCAGACTCAGGATGAAGCTGCTGAGATGCTGCAGGTTTCCTCACAACTTCTCCTCCACGATCCTAAACTCCAAGTTGATGGAGTAGACATTGGTGGGGGGATGAAGCTGACTTGGAGATCTGTGATCTGAGCTGGCTCCATGCAAAGCTGCACTGGAACTGGTTTGCTTCCAACATTTCTCCACCTGCTGTTTTGGGGCTGTTTAGCTTAGACACAGCAAACTGACTTAAATAATTTAAGTGAAAATAAAGATGATCTAGTGGCTCATTTTACTGAAAACCATATGAGTATAGTTGGTTGGAAAATCCCATGGACAGAGGAACCTGGTACGCTGCAGTCCATGGCGTCGCGAAGAGTGGGACACGACTGAGCGACTTCACTTTCACTTTTCACTTTCCTGCATTGGAGAAGGAAATGGCAACCCACTCCAGTGTTCTTGCCTGGAGAATCCCAGGGACAGGGGAGCCTGGTGGGCTGCCGTCTATGGAGTCGCACAGAGTCCGACACGACTGAAGCGACTTAGCAGCAGCAGCAGCAAAATTGGCTTCCAGTGATCAAACGATGACATTAGAATCTAGTCTCTTTCTTTGTCTCTCCTCCCCTGCTCCCCGTTTCCCTATTTGTCAGCTCTGCTTTCCTCTGTGTTGGCCTTGTTCCCAGGCAGTTCTGCGTCTGCTGGTCCCCAGCATCTCTAGGCATATATCCCATAGGCCTGGCTATTAGTTCCGAAGAAAGGTTCCCCAGTACTCTAAAACAATCAAATAAACACCAAACCAAACAAAAAATGTAAAAACAAGGCAACACACACGCATACACAAATAACAAAGCATTGTGTCTCCATGGTCTGATTAGTGATACGGGCTAATCTCTGAATCAGTGTTGTAGCCAAGGGAATGGACTCCTCTGACTAGACTAGGGTCACGTGTTCATAGAGGTTAGGGAATGTCCATCATCAGCCAAGTAGGTTCTGAGAGATGGAAGATTAGTTTTCAAAGAAAAATCAAGATACTGACTGACACTGGAGGGAGAAGGAGGAGTGTTTGGTTGAGAAAACAGGAGCCATCAAATGGTTCTTTTTACCTCTTCCTTCCTGCATCTACAAGGCAGTGTGGGGCATTTATCAAAATGTCTAAAAGCCTTACAAATATCAAACCTTAACAAACGTGTTTCTGTCCTGACTCACTTGACCTTTTCATAACATTTTATGCTATCGACATCCATTTCCATTTAAAATTGTCTCCTCCGTTGACTTGTACAACACTAGGGCCTCCTCATTCTCTTTCAGCATCCCTGATCCTCAGAGATCTTTCAGGAGCAGCATAACAGGTAACTAGTAACCTTTCTCAGCTCTGATTCCTGGGCCGCCCTTTAATCCAGCATCTCTGTCTCCATAGCCTTTCAGTTAGGGCTTCATCCTCACTCATCTGTGATGCTGCCATCCTCTGTTTTTTAATTTGTTGTATTTAGCCCTGGATCTTCCTTGTTTTCTGCAGACATTCTATAGCAGCAGGCGGGGGCTACTCTCTAGTTGTGGTGCACGTGGCAGTGGCTCTCTTGTTGGGGAGCAGAGGCTCTAGGGGTGCAGGTTTCAGTAGTTGTAGCTCCCGACCTCTAGAGCTTGGGCTCAGTAGTTGTGGCACAGGGCCTAGTTGCTCCATGGCATGTGAAATCTTCCCAGACCAGGGATTGAACCCTTGTCCCCTGCATTCGCAGGTGAATTCTTATCCATTGCCCCACCAGGGAAGTCCCTGCCATCTTTTCTGCTAGCTCTCTTTGCTTGCCGCTTTTTATGCTTCTTCAGTCTCTCCACCTCACTGCTTCCAGATCTCTTAGGTCCTTGTTTGAACTGCCTCTGTTGTTTCCCACTTGCCCGTAGATGGTCAGAAGAGGCCCTCCACTCATTGTCCTTCATGCCTGGCTCTTGGCACATTTCTTCCTTGATTTTCTCTGAATTTCCATTACTACACACAGCTTGTGGATCCCATAGTGCACTGATTGTTTCAATTCTGCCTGCTTTTGCACATGATATTAACTTTGCCTGAGATACTTGTCTTCCAACTTATCTGCCTGGGAATCTTTCAGAACCCTCTTCAGGCATCATGTTCTCTTGGAGGCTTTCTGTAACACTCTTACCATCCTACTCTTGGCAGAACAAATCACTTTCAATTCTGTATTAATCTGTACATACTTTATATCATTCAGTGTCTTTATCTTATTTATTTACATACATGCTTAAAAAAAAAACAACTGACAAAATGCCTTTGGGCAGGACCTGCACTGAGCCAGTCCTTGCCACACAGCAATGGTACGCAATTGGCTGATTCACAGTTTCTGCCCCTTCCTGTCCACTGAAGGTATTTGAGTTTCTCTCCAAAGCTTAAATAAACTTTTAGTATATAAGCTTCAGGGCTTCCCTGGTGGCTCAGATGTTAAAGAATTCACCTGCAGTGTGGGAGACCTGGGTTCAACCCCTATTTTGGGAAGATCCCCTGGAGAAGGGATAGGCTACCCACTCCAGTATTCTGGCCTGGAGAATTCCATGGACAGAGGGCCTGGCAGGCTACAGTCCATGGGGTCACAAGGAGTCAGGCACGACTGAGTGACTTTCACTTTTTCTTTCACATAAACTTGAGGGTAGTAATTTTGTGTCTTGTTTACTATGCTTATCACATAGTAAGTTTTCAACGGATGAATAGATGGGTGAATGGAGGAATAAATCCATAGGGTTGTTCAGAAGCACCTCAGTTTTCATGTGTATAAGTCTCTTGTCTTTGCAGTCGCGCTGAACACTGAGATGCAAGTTAGCTGGGTTTCCTGTGGTCCATCTCACCTCTTAGAGGCAAAACCTTAGACTGGAATATGGATCTTCTTTTTAAATGACTCAGGCTACGGCTCAACTTATTACAGCACTTGAACTGAATCACTCATCATTTCTTGGAGAGATTTGGGGTATTTTTCTTTTAAAACTGTGGCCAGTAACATGTCAAGATTTCAACATTGTATGCTAGTAGTCTTTAACATATAAGTCTCAACAAATTCAGGACAACTGAAGAACAAGTCACAGAAATCCTATGGTTTGGGAGAAGCTTTTTGTACCTCTTCTCACACTACTCAGAATGAATGAAATTGAATGGGAGGAGGGAGATAGAAAAACACGGGAAGAATGTGAGGGGAAAGAGTAACAAAAAATAATAGAAACCGTTTTTTTTCTTTTCCCTTCTAGCACCTCTCTGCTCCACTCTCTGATCTTCTTCCATAGCTTCTAAATTCTTGTCCTTTTTTTGTCTTTGTCTTCTCCCCACATCCACTGCCTCTCTGCCTTTAATTGTTCGTGTCTCTAAGCGTTCTCTGAGGGAGGAGAATATGAACCTAAACACAAAAAGAACGCTTTCTGTGGGGAACCTTTATGTTTTAGGGGCACTGCCCCATATCCCCGCCTCCTCCTGTTTGTGGGGCCTGGTAGAGGGTGGAAAACACCCGCTGTGGAAATTGGGAAAGTCCTGTCCTTTTGGCTCCTGGACCCTAGGGCTGATCCCTGGTGGCCTTGGCCTGCAGCAGCTTGAAGCGGGGTTTTGATTCCTGGCTAGAGATTGAGGTCGGGTCGTGGCAATGAGAAGGCTGAATCCTAGCCACTAGACCAGTGGTCAGGGACAAGGCCCTGGCCCCTCGGCTTTGCAGAAAAGAATTCTCACAAAGATGGGAAGTAGTGAAACAAGTAAAGAGTTTATTAGGAGGATAAAGAGTACAGTACACGTGATAGACGCATGGGGGGACTCAGGTGTGTCCTTGTAGTAGTTTAAATCATTTATATGGAACATTTCTTCCAGGTTTTCTCTGGCCAATCATTTTGACTTGCCTGCTTCTGAGTATGTATCTGGTACTTCTCAGGATCCTCCTGTGTGGGCACGCTCATCTCTCAGCCAAGATAGATTCCCGTGAAGAGGCCTATGGGTAGCTTAGCATCATTCCATTTTGACCTGCAAGGAGCTTTCTAGTCAGGAAGGTCTCCTTGACTTTGAGAATGAGAAATATGTGGTCTCTTATCTCTTATTTGTGTGCAGGATCCAGACAATTGTCTTGTTCTCTCAAATGTCTTGCTATTTGTATTTTGGAGTTTCTGTCCACAGGAAACAAACTTCAATTGATCACACTGGGGGTGGTATCTCAAGACCTCCTGAGCTCAGCCTAACTGACCATCCCATCCAGGACTTTGTGCCTGGAGTGAGTGTCACAGAGAAGCAAGGACAGTAATGCCACTGCCATCGGTGGTGGCTTTGAGTGTTCCTGACAAGTTGCAGAGTCTCCCTAACCAGGCTTCCCTTGTTCCAGCCTCCCAGCTTCCTTTGATTTGTGTTTATTTTCCAAAGCTCCAACCTTTCCCTGAATTCTGTGAGCTGTTTGACATTCTTTCAGTTAACTCCTTCTTACTCAGGTTAGCAAGGTGGATTTCTTTTGTTTTCAGCCAAGAAACTTGACAGGTAACCTCTCCTTATCCGCGTAGAAAAGTACAGAGGAATATGCAGTCTTGTGATGCAAGTATCTTGCCTAACTCCTCCTCACTATTTTATTCTTTCTTTTTAAAATTCTTCTTGTCATTCTGTATCTATCAATACCTCCTTTCAGCTCCATTTCAGTTCAAGCTAATGGATCAATCATGCCAGATGCTTGTGTTATATCTGAATCCTGAATAATCAGCTTTCTTCTGTATGGGATTGGCAAGTGTGAAAAATACTGGAAATCTCTTTACATAGAATACAAACACCTAGTATTTGATCGTCAGGGAATGTATTTCCATGACAACAGGATGCTTAGAATTTTAGACAAATAAAGGGATGCAAATGTACTTAAAATCATTTTTTTCTCCTATAGTATGGGCAATAAGCATACTTCTGATTTAATACCAGCCTGCAGAACTCATTTTGGAAGTCAAGAAAATGTACTTAATAATAAATCTTAACTCATTATGGATTTTCTAAGACAAAAGCAAATTTCTCTCTCTCCTTTCCTCCCGCTTTGCAGAGACAAAGCAAAGGTAGATGTTTTCAATTCTGTCAAGACAGGAAAGATCTCTCCCCCTCTCTCTTTTTTTAAACAATTCATTTTCTCCATAAACAATATGAAACATTTTTAGTACAAATAGTTTTCAGAGCAGTTATAATGAGACACATTTTAGGATAGAGAATGTTTTTGACTCACAAGCTGGTTGCTCCCTACCCTTCATGTACTGCTTTCTTTGTTCCTCCCCAAGTTTGCCTCATTCCTGCCACAGCACAAAGAACCTTTACAATGACTCACTCACTATGTCTGCACAGCATTCAACCAGATTATTAGTGCCCTGGTAACTTTAATTACTGATCAACATTTTGCTGTGATAAAATAATAATAGCTACCATTATTGGACAAGGACTTACACATATGTGGTCTTAAATCCTCAAATACCCTTGCCAGGAGGAGTTAGTATCCCTTCTACATATAGAAAGATGATTTGCCCAAGGTCATAGAGAGTCAGAATGTGAACCCAGGTCTGTCACACTGAGAAGCCTGTGCCCGTTTCACTTTTCCATACTGCCACTACTTGCCTGATGTCTTCAGGAGAATTTTTTTCTTTTTTGAGATATGATTAACAGAAAGGATTATATTAGTCTCGGGTATACAGCATAGTGATTTAATATTTGTATTTATTGCAAAGTGGTCACCACAATAAATCAAGTTAAAAAGTCTAGTAGACATCCATTGGGGTTCCAAGGTGGTACAGTGGTAAAGAATCTGCCTGCTAAGCAGGAGATGTGGGTTAGATCCCTGGGTTGGGAAGATCCCCTGGAGAAGGAGATGGCAACCTATGCCAGTATTCTTGCCTGAGAAATCCCATGGATAGAGGAGCCTTGTGGACTAAGTCCATGGGGTCACAAGAAAGAGCTGGACATGACTTAGCGACTAAGACAAAAACAACAACAGCAACAAGAAGACATCCATCACCATGCACATGTGGCAAGTTGCTTCAGCTCTGTCTGACTCTCTCTAGACGACAGCCTGCCAGGCTGCTCTGTCTATGGGATTCTCCAGGCAGGAATACTGGAGTGGGTTGCTGTGTCCTCCTCCAGGGGATCTTCCTGGCTCAGAGATAGAACCTGCATCTCTTATGTCTGCTGCATTAGCAGGCAGGTTCTTTACCACTAATGCCACCTAGGAAGCCCATCCATCACCATACATAGGTACATTTTTTTTTTTTTTTCTTGTGAGAAGAACTTTTTAAGATCTATTCTTGTAGCAACTTTCAAATATACATACAGTAGTGATGACTATAGTCTCCATCGTGTATTCTGTATCCCCCAGACTTATTTTATAACTGGAAATTTGTACTTTTTGACAGACTTCACCTGTGTTCCCCCAGCTCCCACTTGACCTCTGCCAACCACCAGTCTATTCTCTGTATTTATGACCTTGGTTTTTTCCCATTTTTTAGATTTCAGATATAATTGAAATCATATTGTATTTATCTTTCTCCATCTGACTTATTTCACTTAGCATAATGCTGTCAAGGTCCATCAATGTTGTCAAAATGGCAGGATTGCTTTCATTTTTTATAGTTGAATAATATTCCATTGTGTGTGTGTGAATTTTCTTTATCCATTCATCCATCAGTGGACACTTGGGTTAGTTCCATATCTTGGCTATTGTAAACAGTGCTGCATTGAACATAGGTACAGATATCTTTTTGAGTTAGTGTTTTCATTGTTTTTCAGATCCTTGCCCAGAAGTGGAATTGCTGGGTCATGTGGTAATTCTATTTTTAAGTTTCTGAGGAACCCCTGTACTGATGTCTGTAGTGGCTGTACCAATTTACATTCCCACTAACAGTGCATGAGGGTTTCCTTTTCTCCACATCCTCAACAGCCCTTGTTATCTCTTATCTTTTTGTTAATTAGCCATTCTGATAGGTGTTGAGGTGATATCTCATTGCGGTTTTGATTTGCATTTCCCTGATCAGTAGTGATGTTGACCACATTTTCATGTACTCATCAACCATTTGTATATTGTCTTTGGAAAAATGTCTATATAAATCTTTAGCCCATTTAAAAGTTGGATTGTTTGTTTTTTTGCTGTTGAATTATGATTTTTTTGTGTATTTGTGTATTTTGGATTTTAACCACTTATCAGGTATATGATTTGCAAATATTTTGTCCTATTCCTTGGGCTGTCTTTTCACTTGATGGTTTCCTTTGCTGCGCAGGAGAATTTTATGACAGTAGGATAAGTTCCCTTTAACTAGTACTTACATTTTATCACTTAAAAAAAAGACAAAAACAAGGAAAATTTATAGTGCCTGGAAAGCTAGAGAAATTAAGTCTTTGGAGCCTTTTGCTCTTGCTAGTTCCTGTTGGCTACACAGTAGCAAAGAAATAATAGCAACAATGCCTTGAAATTAAGACTGCCTCCTTCCTTGGTCAAGATAGTAAAGCAGACATTTGCAAAAAGCAAATAGGTTGTGAATGATTTCTGGTGAAATCCTTCTGATTTCTGATTTCTGATGAACTGTTCACTGTTCATTAGCAATACCATTAAAAACAGCCAGTGTTGTTGAGGTTCTTTGTACTCTGCAAGGGACTTGTGTCTGAGGCACAGGGTGCCTTTAAGTTGCCCCTGGCGTGATAGATGCCACATTTGAAGGTAGGGTAATAGAAATAGGCTCAGGCAACAGGCAAGGCAGTAGATAGCAATCCTGAATCTGGTTTCCTAACTCACTTTCTATCCTGACTGCTTGGTTGCCAACTCAGCTTGGCCTCTGGGTTATTGCTTTCAGGAGCCTCCCAGGGTCCCCACGGGATCACGCAGGTCTGTGGCCTTGACTCTGGACTGTGATCCCAGATCCTTAATGTAGCATCGTCTCTCATCTATTCCTCCTGCTTTGGACCCCTGCCCAACCTGTACACAGAAGGGGCAGCCCTCCATTTGAATATCTGATTTGGTTTTTGCAGGGAGTTTGTTCTCATTTATGACTTAATAAGCTGTGAACTTTAGTACTGTTTTGGATGATCCAGAGGTAGTTAAATCATCTGGTAATAAAAATCTTTTTATTTTAACCTGTTGGTACAATTGTGGGCCCAGCTTATAAAAATCGTGTCTGGGTACAAGTTTCCCATGAGTCAGCCTTCACTCTTCACCCCAGATGCCCACACATTTTACGCTTCTGTGAACAACAACAGAAAAAACACTTCTCTTTTCTCGTGGAGCAGAGGAAGTGGATCTGCAGAAACAAGAATGAGATTGGAGACTATTGTGTCAAGAGGGAACCTTCCTTCCTTAGAGAAGGAGTTAGTAACTAACTTTGGACAAGGGTGGGGCTGTGTGGTGAGGACCAAACAGGGTTTCTAGCAGGATGCTCCCTTTTGGTGTCTGTGCTGGGAATGGAGGCCTGTTGGTCCTGAACAAGGTGGGAGCGAGGGGGACTGCTGGAGCCCTGAGACCTTGGTGAGCAATGGGGGCTGACTGGATTACAAATTCGAGTGTGAAGCAGCAGGTAGCATCCTGGAGCGTGAAAGATTGTGTCACAGGTCTCATATCAGCACCTCTGTTCACAAATCATAAGACATTTTCCTCTGTTTTACCTCTCCGTATATACTAACACCACCACAAATCATAACATGTTGGTAACATTTATGGAGCATTTCACTTTGTACCAGAGACTTTTTTGAAGTGCTTTATGTGGATGATCTCCTTTCTACCATTTGTGGTTGATAAAACCATCACCCCTACTTTCCTGATGAAGAACTATAAAGTGAAAATGAAGTCGCTCAGTCGTGTCCGACTCTTTGTAACCCTTTGGACTGTAGCCTACCAGGCTCCTTCATCCATGGGATTTTCCAGGCAAGAGTACTGGAGTGGGTTGCCATTGCCTTCTCCAGAGGATCTTCCCGACCCAGGGATCGAACCCTGGTCTCCTGTACTGTAGGCAGACGCTTTACCGTCTGAGCCACCAGGGAAATATAAAGGTTAAGTATAATGCCCAAGGTCATATAACTAATACAGCAGGACGTAAGCTCCGTAAAAGCCTGTAAGCACATAGAATACTATTCTCTGTTTCCAATACCTAAAATTTGGGACTAGTTTGGAAAACTAGTTTCATTTTTGGCTGAGGAGTTGTTGCAATCTTGAAAGCTACACAGAGCGGGCCTTAGATGGAGTTCCAGTGCCCACTGTGACGCACGTGGAGTCTTGAGTAGCATTCCAGACTAGCTCTTTCCATCCTTGCCTGCTGTTCCTTCTGCTCAAGTTCTGACCAGAACAAACTTTGTTCATGCTTCTGGATGCCTTAAGCATTCTAGCTTCTTTGTTCATTTTGCCTAGGCCCATTTTCTTCACAACATTAAAATCTTTCTTAATTTTCAAATCCCAGTGCAAATCCTGCTCTTTCACCAAGCATGCATTCATTCAGTTTATTAAGTACCTAAAATATGTGAAGACTCTCATCTAGGCCTAGTTCACTGGGTCAAGAGTAATCCTGAGATCATGACTGTAATGATAATGTCGTAATACAATCAGCAATGGTAGCCAAAACATGTAGGATTTATTGCGTCAGGACTGTGTTGTGCTTTATTCATATATACTTATTTATTATATAACATTTCCCATTTTGTCTTATGTTCTATTTATAGGCATGTCTTGGTTTTCTGATAAGATTCTGGAGTCCATGAGTCCCAGCTCTTACTCCTTCTTACTTTTGCTTTGTAGCTGTATCTAGGACATACCTAGATATAGATGCCTAGGATAGTGACTTGGACATAGTATGAATTAAATTGCATTTGAGATGAATTTTATGTATATCCATATTCATCTACATCCATGTGCCACCTTAATCCCCTCATAGAGGTTTCCAAGGTCTCTTGAAATGTCAGAAGAGCTTACAGTTTCTGGGCCTGCATTCTTGCCTTTTAATATTTTGTTAGAGCTAGCAAACCAGAGTGGTTTTGGTTGGGGCACCTGCTGTCAAGTTTTCCACAGTTCCCACTACTCTATAATGCCTTGTACCAAGCCCTGAGGCATTGGACTTTTGATTCTTGTGAAGCTAAAGGAGAATTTAGATTCCAGCTACAGGTTGGCCCACTTAGGGAAGAAAGAGTTGCAGCCATTATAAATGTAGACATGTAGGCTCTCTATTGCGTTACTGTTCCCCCAGCAGGATTTTTGTTTCAGTCAGAAAGATGGCTCATTTTTGAGCACCAGTTTGGCAGGGGCTATGCTGTGTTTGAGTGATGCAAAAAGTCATTTGAAGCTCTGCTGCTGTGACACATGCCAGATGACTTTAACAACCTTCCCATCACATGGCCTTGGCACAAGATGGAAAAACACCACGACGAACCTGACAGTAACAAAGCTCTGACAAGAGGCTGCAGAGGGGGAGTTGAGCTCCAAAGCGCTTCTCAGCACGTCTGCACTGGGGGCGGGAGCTCGTCAGCCCGCCCAGAAAAAAATCTTTTTCATGTTTGACAGTGAGTCACTGAAGATGCTGCTATTTTTCCTTGGCATTCATGGCATTCACAGATATGTGGCCTAAGCCATACTGGGCTGTGCTTTCTTCCATGCTTCATTCATTTATGCAACAAATGTGGAGTTCCTACTATAGTACCAGGCTTGCGCTAAAGGCTTTGGGCATAGCAGTGAACAAGGAGAACAGTAAGTGAGTGTACAAATAAACAAAATGGATGATTCTAGTGATAAATGCTGTGAAGGAAATAAATAAAGTGATGTGACGGAGAATACTGTGGGGTGGGTGTCAGGCTGCTTTGGAGAGGGTGTGCAGGGAAGGCCTGAGGAAGGGGCATTTGGAGACTGAGATGACAGTTCCCCTGGCAGAGGGTAAGTACAAATGGGAATGAGATGAGGAGGAACTTGGCATTGTTTGAGGAACAGAGAGGAGGCCAGTATGGCTAGATCTGTGCTATGCAGAGCACCAGTCTGCCACAAGATAAGGAACTTGCACCAGATTGTAAGTCTGTGCACCATTCCCTTCTCAAGAAAAGACTTACTATATTAAAGAAAAAAAAAGTCAGCTACAGTGAAGAACATGCTTAGTAACATAGTTAATTTAAAATCTGGATCAGGGTTTTGTTTTTTTTTTTTTTTTGGTATTTCATTGCAACAGGCAACAAAAAAATCCTCAGACTAAGACCACTCCATGGACTATGCTTTGTCACTGGTCTGGAGTGTAGTGAGAGAGTAGGGCAGGATGAAAGGGTGTGCTTATAGAGGTGGGCAGAGCCACATCTGGCCCAGGTGAACAAGCAGAAAATAATTCTTTGCTGCTGCTGCTGCTGCTAAGTCGCTTCAGTCGTGTCGGACTCTGTGCGACTCCATAGACGGCAGCCCACCAGGCTCCCCTGTCCCTGGGATTCTCCAGGCAAGAACACTGGAGTGGGTTGCCATTTCCTTCTCCAATGCAGGAAAGTGAAAAGTGAAAGTGAAGTCGCTCAGTTGTGTCCGACCCTCAACGACCCCATGGACTGCAGCCTTCCAGGCTCCTCCATCCATGGGATTTTCCAGGCAAGAGTACTGGAGTGGGGTGCCATAATGAGAATTTCGGCATTTGAAATATGCCTTAAAGAACAACCCAGCTCTGTTGAGGTGGGGCTAGAAAAGTCATCCATTAGCTGACTCAGGAATTCAGGTGTTTGCTTATACACACCAGCTTCAGACTGTAGATCAGAATCACATCTCAGTAGATGTGTAGAGCATGATCCAGGTATGTGTTCATTCTGCAAATGCCAAGAGCCAGTGGCTGAGATTGAAGACCGGTGGGCCACAGGCTTGTTTTGTTTGGTCTACATAACTGTTGTGGTTGTTTAGTTGCTCAGTTGTGTCCAACTATTTTGCAGTCCCATGGACTGTGGCCTGCCAGGCTCCTCTGTCCATGGAATTCTCCAGGCAAGAATACTGGACTGGGTTGCTGCTGCTGCTGCTGCTAAGTTGCTTCAGTCGTGTCCGACTCTGTGCGACCCCACAGACGGCAGCCCATTGGGCTTCATCATCCCTGGGATTCTCCAGGCAAGAACACTGGAGTGGGTTGCCATTTCCTTCTCCAATGCATGAAAGTGAAAAGTGAAAGTGAAGTCGCTCAGTTGTGTCCGACCCTCAACGACCCCATGGACTGCAGCCTTCCAGGCTCCTCCATCCATGGGATTTTCCAGGCAAGAGTACTGGAGTGGGGTGCCAT
>SJYV01041078.1:228449-255378 GCA_006410875.1 Neotragus pygmaeus | reverse complement strand
CCCATGTCTTCTGCTTGGCAGGTGGATTCTTTACCACTGAGCCACCTTGGAAGCCCAATCTATATAATAGTATTGGATGACCCAGAGGGATGGTACGGGGAGGGAGGTGGGAGGGCGGGTTCAGGATTGGGAACACGTGTACACCCGTGGCGGATTCATGTTGATGTATGGCAAAACCGATACGATATTGTAAAGTAATTAGCCTCCAATTAAAATAAATAAATTTAAATTAAAAAAAGAAGTAATGGTTCAGTAAAAAGAAAAAAAATAGAATTAACTGACAACATTAAAAATAAAAAACTTGAATATCTTGCAGAGCTGAGCTTGTACTCCCACAAGGAAGACTTTTAGAAGGGGAATAGGCTTACCAGTGCCTGTCACCCCTTCATCTTCTATGTGACTTGTAAGTTAATTGTGGATACTGTTATAGTAACAAATGGCTCAATCTCAGAGGCTGACTAAAAAGGCTTATTTCTGACTCACATTGCATTTCCACTGTGGGCTGACCAAGGTTCTGCCCCCCATCATCTTCACTCTAGCACCAGGCCAGGGAGCAGTGTCTCTGCGGAGCGTCACTGGCCTTGAGGTAGGTGGAAAGGGAGGATGAAGAAAAGTACACTGCCTACCCACGTGGCCTTGCATAGGTTAAGGTTTCTCAGGCTTTTCCTTAGATACTCTTTATTTACTTGTTTTCGGCCCCACCTAGCAAGGCCCACCGACTGTGGTAGGCTGGGCTAGTATTCCAGGCTGTGAGGCAGCTCCAGCTCTGCTCGTCACTGTACTCGGGCGCTGACTCCAGTGGATGGAGTGTGTGTGCCCAGACTGAGGCATCAGTGCGTCTCACAGCATCACTGGAGTCTGGTGAGACAACTCTAAAGATCAGGAAGGGATGAGGCCTGTGCAGCTGCACCCTGCTCTGCTCTTGGGACTGTGGAAAACACAGTCCGTGTTCTTCAAGTGCGGGGTGTTCAGAGGGACCACCAAGGATGTAGACTTGAATGCTGGGTGCTCATGGGGTGCTCATTTAGTTCACCTGAGCTGCCAGGGTGAGTTGGCATCAGCAGGGGAGGCTTTGTGAGGAGGTCAGAATTAGGAGGGACTCAACACAAGGAAGGTGAAGAACACTGAGCACGCGTTGCACGTTTCAACTGTCTTCACCTAAATCTAGAATCTTTGGAAGCAAGACAGCTTGTATTATCTTGTGGAGCCATTTAAATACCTGTGAAATGTGTTAAAGTTTTCTAATGAAACTGACACTTCTGTTAGGCTTCAGTTGCACCTCACTGTGAAGAGTAGGTGCTCTTTGGAAGCACGGGAGCTACCCTCAGAGGCATGGTGGCTCCCCTGCTTTCTCCATGGCTCGCCCTGTTCTCCAGCGCATAGTGCTGAGGACGGGCTGCAGCAGCTTTGTTTCCACGAGTCATTCCAGGGTTTCCTGTCCTTAAGAGCCCTAGATTTGGATTTCACGGAGAAGCTGTTTATGTCCTCCTCATTTTGAAGGCAGTGGGCAGGAGGAAATTGATGTATCCTTTCCCCGGGAGAGTACTTGAAAAGTGGCAGGTGGTGACTACATATTCAATGAGATGGATGGATGGATCTGGAGAGCCTCATGATTCATTTTCCTCTTCCCGGTCACTCATTCCTTGACTCCATCTTCTTCTTGGCCCCAAAAGAGACAGGATGAAAATGAGGTAGATGTTTGGCTTGCTGTAAAGAAGGAAGAATTTAAACAGGATCGCATCAGTTCACCTTCTTGAATAAGTAGATCGAGTCTGAGAAGCCACAGGGAAAGGAAGGACCGTGGTGAACAGTAAAAGACAAGCCTGTCTGAAGGCAGGCGTGTTTCTGCTCTGCCTGGTTGTTGTCCGCAGGCATTTCAGAAACAGCACTGCCGCCTCTTCGGAATTTTAAAAAGAGGAGCAACTCCACTTTTCATCTACAAGCTCCTGATATTTAAAAGATCTTGGCTTTTTCTACCACCCCCCAAGCTTTTTGTGGTCCGAACAATACATTGCTGTAGGCTGGATTTGGTCCAAAAATTTGAGTGTCATTTCTGGACCTCTGGTCCTTTACAAGCCTAACACGCAACAAAATTGAGGTGGAACTCTTGAAGGAGTCAGACTTTGAAACATTTTTGTTTTAAAGAGAGGAGACTCAGCTGACTTTTTTTCATAGAGATGATGGTTCATGATGGGTTCTCCACTCTCTCGAGTGGTTTCCAGTGGCCTGTCAGTGATGAACATGGGGCCCAGGGCCAGGACAAAGATGCTTGATTCAGCAGTGTGACTGATGTGCTGTTTGCTTGTGAGGTAAAACCCAGTTATTTAAGAGTTTGTGACTAACATGGGGATTATGCAACTGGACAGGGCTGTTGCAGGACGGTGACACAGTCAGTCCATGTTAGGATCAACAACAGTTCTTTCCTTTGATTCACAAGTTGCTTGTGCCTGTAGAGAAAGTGGTGCGCAAGGCTGTTCCCAGAGTAACACTTCCCATTTACTATTCTTCGCCTTCTGACATTTGTTGATTGGCTCATTTATATATTCAAGGCATATTTATTGAGCACCTCTCTATGAGGTGTCAGGCAGAATTCTAGGTTCTATGGATATTGCAGAGAACAAAACAAAGTTCCTCCCTTCAAGCTGTGTGCAGTGTGGTGTGAGAAACTCGTGGTGTGCCTCACAGGCTGGAACTCTTGAAAAGCTGGCAAATCAGCATTCCCTCCCAGTGGTCTGAATTACACCCTTGCCTGAGTTGGATGTTGGGAGAAAGGTGACAGTTGAGGATGATAGGGAAAATCAGGTTAGGAGATCACTTGTTTTTGTGGGATGTCAGCAAGATGTTCCAAAGTGGTCCTGGGAAAAAGTCTAATGGTTCTTGCTTCTGGGGTACCTCCTGTGGCCTAGTGGTTCCTCTCACTCCTTTAGAACCATCCTTTAGAGGATATTCCTCTCTACTGTGCTTTGGAACTCCTTGGGAATTGCCAGGGAATCTGAGGATGTCCTTTGCAAATGCACCCCTCAGGATGTTTATTCCTTAACTCAGGAAGCACCAAGGAATAAAGAATAAAATTTCTTCACTTCATCTAGTTGTCCTTCCTGTTCGTAATTATCAGTCATCGAGTGTGGCAGCTATAATGATGAATTTCTTTTTGCTCTGAGTTGAACTGTCTGCACTTAATTCTGTTTAAAAAGTGAAAGCTATTGGGCCTGTTACTAAGAATGCTCATCTGAGTCCACTGTTTTGTTTTTTAATTTATTTTGTATTCATGCATGGTTAGCCAGATAACATTTTGTCTCTGTTATTGAAAGAACTCAAATCCCAATGCTGGAAATATTTACTTCTGAACTGTTGGATCATTAATTCATGAGAGAGAAGCAATGCCACGTGACTTGGAAAACACATACCTTTTAATGTGCCAGGGCCTCTTTAACAAATGAAGAATATCCAGAGTCATCCAGATAGGAGGTTAGCATTTAGATCACTGGCTTCTTCAGAGACTCACAGGATGAGTTATCATTCCTGTTTTTTTTCTGGGCTGCTCACATATCCCTGCCATACAGCCGAACATGACCTGATGCTCATAATAATAATAAAGGCAAGCAAACAACTTTTGTTTGTTTGTTTGTTTATTTGCCCTGGAAAAAAACATGTCTTGATGGGACCCTAAGATGATACCAAAATGAATATGGTGGAACATCAGGATGCCAAGGCAGAATTTATTAATAGAAGGCTGGCTCCTTATGTGTTCAGTAGATCCCTCTTAGAAATGGTGAAATAACCCTGCACAGTATAGTGCCATAACTTGGCAATACAATAATGATAATACATTTAACTTTAAGAAACTCAGGGATTTGGTAGGAATATAAAATTGAAAAACACAGCAAATATCAGGAATCTATCAGTCACAGTTCATTTTTTTTTTTACAGCAATATAAATCAAGGAAAAGCTAAAATACATTTTTATAAGCCAGCAGGCTGAAGACTGTATATGACGTATGCCCGCATTCAATCCATGCATACATATATAAATATATACATATACACATATATATGCAAGTAAAATCTTGATTATCCTACTTTGGATACTTCTCTTTTTGAGTAAATTTATGAACTTTTGCTTGACTTGAAGTTTAGCCCATCACATGTCTCTGAAGTCAAGTTTTCAGGTATACAAACATAATGTAACATCCATTTAATATGCAAATAAGTACACTTCTTTGGATTTCTAGTTTAGGATAAATATCTGTCAAGGACTGTTGAGTCAGAAATTCATAACACTTAAATGGGAAGCTAGGATACTTTGGTTTTACAAAGATACACTTTGGGGGCAAGTTTAAAAAAATCTTTCAGGGGTCTTGGTTTGCTCATGGTAGATAATTTTGGTGCAGGGGTAAGTGTGCCAAATAAATACCTTTTTATTTGGGATACTATGCAAATACAGTCTGGCCTCAATTTTTGTGCACAGTGATTTCCTATACATGTGTTCTGCATTTATATTGAAACCCAGTTGGGAACAACATCCCATTTGGCAATAATCCTAAATGACAGGCAGCCTGTGACATTGCTGAATGGCTCTAAGCACCCACTGAATATTTATACAGGGACTGTTACTATTAAAGATAGTATCTACTCATAAAGTAGTTAGAGCACTGAGTTAATGAAGGCAGCATACTTATCTGGCATATCGTGAGTGTTCCAGTTTTAGCAATGATGATCCCAATTGCTACGACCACCATTACTGTATGCCAGGCTCTGGACTAGAATCAGAATTAAAGCAGCCACGGTCTCTGCCCTTGTTGAGCTCGTCATGTAGCATCTGATCACAGACTCCAGCTCCTGTGAGGCCAGTCAGGGCTCATGGCCTAAGAAGTAGGGCTGGGACTGTGGTACCTGGAGACCACAGGCCTGGCTGGAGAGGGCAGGGGCAACAGCTTGCTGCCTTCTGGCAATGAGGCCTGTGGTTGCAAATCATGCTTTTCCAGAGAAGTTAGAAATTTGGGTGAAATCTCCCAGCTTACAGGTACTGACAGTGAATGTCAACTTTAAAACAATTGCTTTATGGGCTACAGTGGTTCCTGGAGGGGCTCTTTTACAACTTCTGGACGTGTCAGCTGTTAACAGCTGTTAATTCTCCACATTTGGGGGGCAGCTCAAACCAGATGTGGGCAAAGATCACTTGTCAGTTGTCTAACTTTTGGCTTCTCCATGAAATGCACAGAATTTGTGTTAAGTTGGGAGTTGGCAGGGCACGACTGAACACTGGGGACTGTCTCTTTAGTGATCAGAGGCAGAAGCACAACGAATCCTGGTGAAGAGGACAGCTGTGGCCACGTGACAAGGAGTTAAGAGAGTTACCTTTTGTCAGAGAACACAAGGACACTTTCGAGCACAGATAGGTGAAGAGTTTAACACAATTTATTTTTGCTTAAATAATCGACTAGGTCATCCAGTGTATGGTTTTTCATACATATGTCATTAGCTATGTGTCAATGAATGCTGATTTTATATGAATATAATCAACAAATTAAAGAATTTCACCAAAACCCAAATAAAAATGCCCTTTAAAACACAGCAGCCTTATTAACCTAATATGACATGGCGAGAATGGTTACAAATGATTGGCTTACTGAAAGGTGTCTACATCTTATAGCCAGTACACGATACAGGAGTAATTTTACAGCGTGCTGCCATTCTACTAGCTAAGAATTCTGTTCAGTCCATTTAAAACACCCCTGACGGGGGCCTCTTTTGAGCACCATCCACCTCTAAAGCGGCAAGCATTACCCTTTTAAGCACTAACAGCACCCCCCTCCCCCTAAAGCAACTACTGTATAGGTTTTCTTTTTTTTTCATTTTTAGATCATTTCATTGAAAAATTGGCAATAGCAACAAATATTAGATGAAGGGCTTTGTGTTTACAGATAAAATCTTCTGTGTTGCAGTATACTGTAGTGTTTGCAAAATTGGAAAATATTTAATCAAAATAAGGTGATACACATGCATCAAAATATTAGTATTCTGAAGAAAAAATTTTTTCACAGAACTACAGAATTCCTCATTTGGGGAATTATTTAAATTTGCAGCAGATTTTAAAGATTTGTTTTTTTTTAAAATCAAGCTAGCAGTTTTGCATATACAAACATTATAATTGCTAATATACAAGAATCAGTGAAGATCCCCCCACCCATTACCCCTCCTCCCTCTTCTAGGGTGAAGTCACTTGAGACCCCTATTATGTTAAATGCATTTGCAATATTCTGTTTGTGTTCTAAGAGGCAGTGCCTTATCAACATTTATTCTATTTTTCTGTTAGAATTTATACAGTGTTATTATTTACAGCAAAACTATAGATGTTTTAAAAAAGAAACAAATAGTGTTTATACCCTGACAGTTTGGGTCCAAGAAAAATAAGGCGAGCTGTTGTGGATTTAGTAATTTTAGTGTTTCTCCATGATTTGATCATTCCATCTCCTTCTCCTTCTGTCCCTTCTGGCGGCAGAAATTTCTTCCTTTTATAAATGACACCAAATTACTTGAGATAAACTGTTAACAGCATGGCTTCTTGTATATACACTGCATTGCTAATTGCATACGTGCCAATCCTGGGAATGAAAGTGAATTTCCATGCTCTGTAAATTGGCTCATGCTAAATTAAAATGTGGGTGGTTTTTTTTTCTTTTTCTTTTTGCATTAAAAAAAAAAAATCATGCCATTAATGTGTGGAAGCGGCAAACACATACTCCCTTCTCTGTAAATTTTTACTTCCTGCTGACAACTTCCATGAATTTCTCAATACTGGCAGTAAAAACACATGATCCTGTGGAAAGAGAAACAATAGGTGTTGAGTTTAGCTTTCTTTCCCTTGCCCGCCCCCCTCCTTTTTAAAGAAGTTGCTGAAGTCTCCCTTGCCATTCAACAAAAAAGCCTCAGAGAATGGGGGCCCTCAACTTCCTAATGGGGTGGTTTAACATGCTGTGACTGAGGTGATTTGCTACATGAGTCAGCGGACAGAGCCCTGAGGTGTGCTGGAAAGCGTTTAGAAGGCAGTGACCTTCTCTGGGTGACCCTGGACTCTCCACAGAACACTGCTTTCTGTACTAGGGATTTCGGGGATTGTTAGAAAGACCCTCTTCTGGTTCGGTCTCTGTTGCTCAGGTCACTCACTCAGGTACTGGGGAAAGCCATTTGCAGACCTCTGGACCTCTATCTGTGAAATAAAGAGGCTGACAGTAGTGCTCTGAGATTTCCATCAAAATGTATGGGGCTTTTAAGGGCACACAGGACCAGGGATACAGAGTCAGGATGGAGCTCCTGAATCATGCCTATTTGTCTTATGCTAAGTCTCTCACCCCACAAAATGCTACCTTTCATAAAGGGAGAACAGTCTCATTACTTTGGTTACTATGAAATTGCTTTTCCATATGCAAATTCAAATTCATGACTATTTTATGCCATTGCAAAGAATTTTTTTTTTTCTCCTGCCTCACATCAGTCATGACAGGATAGATTAATTTTATTTGAGATGTTTTATAGAGGCTCCACTGAGAACATCTTGTCCTATCTGATTATACCTGCATAAAGTATCAATGTTTTATAACCAGTCTTAATACATCAAAATAAATTAACCTCCTTTGCCAGAGGCTTTCATACTCCTATGCAAAACTGTTCTTGGTAGGAACGCCTCCTCCACAACACAAAGTTCTTCCTGCATACATCCATTCCTCCTGCTCAGTGTGAAAAGGTGACAGACCTGAGTGCCTGCCTGAGAGCAAGACATAGCCCCTAGAAAGAAGGCGAATCAGGCAAGATTAATTTTGGGAACAACCCTGTTCATTCACATACATGTCACAGACTATTTCTGCTGGTTCAGGAGAACCTTTAGAATTCTGCTTCTGTTGGGGTTTAAGATTGTTCTTAGCGACCCCGAGGTTGTGGATGTATCCCAGACAAGTCTCTTTGCCTTTAGATGGAATATCCTGGGGTTCTGTGTAAACATTTTAGTGCAGTACTTCCTCTGTCTGCCCCACTATGGTTCTGCCTTCCTTTTTTGTATTAAAAGCCTACTGACCTCCATGCCCCAGGTCACTAATGCTTGGGGCCAAGAACATCGAAGTGTCAGTTCCTTCTGGGGTGATGTGAACACCTGCCCCACACCCATGACTCTGCAGCAGTTCCAGAGAAGGAAAGTGAGTCATCCGAGCAGGCCGTGTTCCACAGAGTGTGCACGTTAGAGTAAGATCAGGATTTTCTCACCTCTGCTTTTACTGTCTATTCCTAATCTTCCAGGCACCAGGCTTCTTAGATGGCTCTACAATGTTACTCCAGTGATCTCACTTTGTTTTCTTAGGGAAACTTCTCAGCAATTTTCTTCTAATTGAACACCGCCCCCCGCCTCAACTTTTTACAGATACAGAATTTATATACCATATAATTTATCTATTGTAAATATAGGTTAATAATAAATGTATATAGCTATGTAATCATCACTACAACCCAGTTCAGCTGTTTGGCCTCATCTTCCAAAAACCAATTCAGCTTCCCACCTAATCTTGCAGTAAGAAGCAAGGTCTTTCTCTTATCACCTCAATGCAAGCAAACATTATCTTGCTAGAAATAGTGGATATGTTTCTATAATTAAAAAAAATTTATTACTTACACCTATTTATATTCAGGTATAATGTGAATGATCATTTAAAAAGTTGAGTGTTACTTCCCCTTCTATATCTATCTTGTTCTTGGTCACAGTCAGGGTGTATAGGCCCCAACCACATAGGCTGTAAGAATGTTATCCATTGGGCAAAGGCGTATGCCAAGGATACTGTTAAACAAAAAGCATGAGCATCTTGGCTGAGTGGCTCTTGGTTATTAAACAATAGTGACAGTCTATAAATTATGATGAGATCGCCATCTGATGGAAAGGTGCAAGAGCAGGCTCCCTCAAGATGATATTTCAGAAAGAGAATTTGAGTCATCTTCTGTGTCTGGGTTTAAATAATGGATCTGAGTTTGAGGCATTTGCATTTAGAAATCTGTCTTTGGGTTTTCTTGCTTTTCAAACCCCAATGTAGTGAAAAACAACTCAGAAAACCAATCGTTTTATTTAGTTATTTCAGTATACATTTGTTTTAAGAAATTTAAAATATCAAAAAAAACTATTGATTGGATTTTCAAGGCAGTTTATATTTCACAGATGAATGTTGTACTTTCTTCATCACATTTTCAAGTCAGGAATATATATTTAGGTTAAAACTAACCTTTCCTTTATAGGTTCAGGTAATAGTGGTACTTAACCCCTGCTGCTACTGCTAGGTCACTTTAGTCGTGTCCGACTCTGTGTGACCCCATAGACAGCAGCCCACAAGGCTCCCCCGTCCCTGGGATTCTCCAGGCAAGAACACTGGAGTGGGTTGCCATTTCCTTCTCCAGTGCATAAAAGTGAAAGTGAAGTCGCTCAGTCCTGTCTGACTCTTCGCAACCCCATGGACTGCAGCCTACCAGGCTCCTCTGTCCATGGGATTTTCCAGGCAAGAGTACTGGAGTGGGGTGCCATTGCCTTCTCCGGCTTAACCCCTAGTGCCTAGCTAAAAACAAACTAACAGCAACATCACACATGCCCACACACACACCCATACCCACTCATCCCTTACACCTTTAGCTCTCTGTATGGTGGTACTTAACCGCTTGTACCTAAGTGAAAACAAACTAACAGCAACATCACTCACTCACATTCATACAAGATGTGTATAAGAGACAGTACCTGCATAAAGTATCAATGTTTTATAACCAGTCTTAATACATCAAAATAAATTAACCTCCTTTGCCAGAGGCTTTCATACTCCTATGCAAAACTGTTCTTGGTAGGAACGCCTCCTCCACAACACAAAGTTCTTCCTGCATACATCCATTCCTCCTGCTCAGTGTGAAAAGGTGACAGACCTGAGTGCCTGCCTGAGAGCAAGACATAGCCCCTAGAAAGAAGGCGAATCAGGCAAGATTAATTTTGGGAACAACCCTGTTCATTCACATACATGTCACAGACTATTTCTGCTGGTTCAGGAGAACCTTTAGAATTCTGCTTCTGTTGGGGTTTAAGATTGTTCTTAGCGACCCCGAGGTTGTGGATGTATCCCAGACAAGTCTCTTTGCCTTTAGATGGAATATCCTGGGGTTCTGTGTAAACATTTTAGTGCAGTACTTCCTCTGTCTGCCCCACTATGGTTCTGCCTTCCTTTTTTGTATTAAAAGCCTACTGACCTCCATGCCCCAGGTCACTAATGCTTGGGGCCAAGAACATCGAAGTGTCAGTTCCTTCTGGGGTGATGTGAACACCTGCCCCACACCCATGACTCTGCAGCAGTTCCAGAGAAGGAAAGTGAGTCATCCGAGCAGGCCGTGTTCCACAGAGTGTGCACGTTAGAGTAAGATCAGGATTTTCTCACCTCTGCTTTTACTGTCTATTCCTAATCTTCCAGGCACCAGGCTTCTTAGATGGCTCTACAATGTTACTCCAGTGATCTCACTTTGTTTTCTTAGGGAAACTTCTCAGCAATTTTCTTCTAATTGAACACCGCCCCCCACCTCAACTTTTTACAGATACAGAATTTATATACCATATAATTTATCTATTGTAAATATAGGTTAATAATAAATGTATATAGCTATGTAATCATCACTACAACCCAGTTCAGCNCACACACACACACACACACACACACACACACACACACACCCCTTACACCTTTAGCTCTGCAGTTCAGCCCAATAAACACACACACACACCCCTTACACCTTTAGCTCTCTGCAGTTCAGCCCAATAAACCTTTTTATGCTTACTGCCCATACTCTCCACTGAAAATCATTGTTTAACAATCTCCACTGGTTCTCAAACTTGGATACAGATTAGAGTTATCTGGGGAGATTTAAAAAAAATCCCAGTATCCAGGCCATATCTCATGTCAGCTGGGTGGTGGACAGCATAAAAACTAAAAAAAAAAAAAAACAAACCCTGTAGATGATTCCAGTGTTCCACCCAGATTAACAGCCAGTAATATGTTATGAAGCAGTGCTTCCCAAGGCTTATCATCCAGGGATCTTCAAAAGTGGATTCTGATTGAGTTGGTCAGGGTGAGCCAGGAGTTTCTGCATTTCTAATAAGACTGGGTGATGCTGATAGTCCACAGATCACACTTGGAAGATCTAGAGAATCTAGACTACATGCCAGTCATCATCCCAACTGGTTTCCAATTTCCTTTTCTTTGCTAATGATTTTGTATCCACTTATAATCCCCTGCTGCCATCTTCATTTATCTCTAACTCCTCTTGGACCCTCTAAGTGTGTTTCAAGTGCCATCTTCTTGAAACTCTGGGCTATCTTCCCCTTAGTGAGATCCACCTTTGCAGGCTAACTCTTACTTATTTAAAGACTGACCTCTGTTACGCCTTAAAGAAAGCCTTTTCTGATATGCCTTCCCTATAGCCCACTGAGAACAGAGAATTTGTTATTCTACTTCTTCTCTTCCTAACCCACTTCTCTCTTCCATTCCCTTTTCTTTTTCTCTCTTGTTAAGGAAGTCATGAGGCTAAGAACATTTTTTCTAAGCATTAATTCTAATTACTTTATGTAATGCTAATTGTGTAATTTAAAAGTAATTCCCAGTTTATGTAGATTTGTTCTTCAACTAATACCAATAAGTGGGACTTAATTTTTGTTTGTTCTCTTCTAGTGACTTCTGATTAAAAAATATCTGAGGTAACAGGGCCGGTTTAAAAAAAAAGAAATTATTGGGAAAGTATTGATGTACATGTTGGCAGTGGAAGAAAAATACAGTGCTCAAGTTTTATAGTTAACTTAGTAGGGCAACTAAATATTGTCATCATTATTAAATGTTTATGATGTGCCAGGCACTGTTCTAAGGTGGATTAGCTTATTTAGTCCTAATAACAATGAGGTACTATTTCTTCCATTTTACACATAAGGAAACAGAGCCACAGGGCTCTTACTGGCAGTGCATTCAGTATGTGGGAGAGCCAGAACTGGAAGTCAAGCTACCTGGCTATTGGGCCCTGCCTTTAGATAATTAGGGATTTTTTTTAAAGGGTAAGAGAGATGAAAAGAAATGCTACATAAAAACATTATCTACTCCAGATGAATTCTGGAAAATATTCTGGGACAGGGTCCTGAATTTGGGGCGAAGCAATCCATACCAGAGTTCTGATTTCCTGGAAGCAGAATCAGGAAGCTGGAGTTAAAATCCGTTTCTGTCATTAACTACAACCTCATCGATTCTGCTGTCTGTATTAAAGAGGAATGAGAATACCTATGCTGCTGGTTTCACAGGGATACTGTGAGAAACAAGTGATTCAAAATAAAAAAGTGTTTTGAAGTATAAACCGATGTGACACATAGAGGATTTCAGTGATGCTGTTGTTCTGACCTCTCCCACTGCTATATTCTAGCACATCTCCTAAACCCAGGATCTTCCAGGTGCTGTTCTTGGCTCTCTTCTCACCTCTTTTCTTTTTTAAACATTTACATCATTTTTAAAGAATTGAAGTATAGTTGATTTACAGTGTTATTTTCAAGTGTAGAGCAACGTGTTTTATGTATATATGTATGCTGCTGCTAAGTTGCTTCAGTCATGTCAACTCTGTGCGACCCCATAGACAGCAGCCCACCAGGCTCCCCCATCCCTGGGATTCTCCAGGCAAGAACACTGGAGTGGGTTGCCATTTCCTTCTCCAATGCATGAAAGTGAAAAGTGAAAGTGAAGTCACTTAGTCGTGTCTGACTCTTTGTGACCCCATGGACTGCAGCCTACCAGGCTCCTCCGTCCATGGGATTTTCCAGGCAAGAGTACTGGAGTGGGGTGCCATTGCCTTCTCTGATATATGTGTATATATATACACAAACACACACATACCTATATATATATGTATACACACACACACACATACAGGTTGCTGCTGTTGTTTAGTTGCTCAGTTGTGTACAAATCTTTGTGACCCCATGGATTATAGCACACCAGGCTTCCCTGTCCTTCATGGTCTCCCTGAGTTTGCTCAAACTCACGTCAGTTGAGTCGATGATGCCATCCAACCAACTCATCCTCTGTTGCTACCTTCTCCTGCCCTCAATCTTTCCCAGCATCAGGGTCTTTTCCAACGAGTCAGTTCGTTGCATCAAGTGGCCAAAATATTGGGGCTTCAGCATCAGTGCTTCCAATGAATATTCAGAGCTGATTTCCTTTAGAATTGACTGGTTGGATCTCCTTGCAGTCCAAGGGACTGTCAAGAGTCTTCTCCAGCACAACAGTTTGAAAGCACTGATCTTCAGAACTCAGCCTTTTTTATGGCCCAACTCTCCCATCTATACATGACTACTGGAAAAACCATAACTTTAACTATCTGGACCTTTGTTATCAAAGTGATGTCTCTGCTTTTAAATATGCTATCTAGGTTGGTCATAGGTTTTCTTCCAAGGAGCAAGTGTCTTTTAATTTCATGATTACAATCACTGTCCACAATTATTTTTGAGCCTAAGAAAATAAAGTCTGTCACTGTTTCCATTGTTTCCCCATCTATTTCCCATGAAGTGATGGGACTGAATGCCGTGATCTTAGTTTTTTGAATGTTGACTTTTAAGCCAACTTTTTCACTCTCCTTTCACTTTCATCAAAAGGCTCTTTAGTTTTTCACTTTCTGCCATAAAGGTGGTGTCATCTGCATATCTGAGGTTATTGATATTTCTCCCAACAGACTTGATTCCAACCTGTGCTTCATCCAGCCTGGCACTTTGCATGATGTACTCTGCATAGAAGTTAAATAAGCAGGGTGACAATATACAGCCTTGACATACGCCTTTCCTAATCTGAAACCTGTCTGTTGTGCCATTTTCTAACTGTTGCCTCTTGACCTGCATACGGGTTTCTTTGGAGGCAGCTAAGTTGGTCTTCCATGCCCATCTCTTTAAGAATTTTCCACAGTTTGTTGTGATTCACACAGGCAAAGACTTTCACATAGTCAATGAAGAAGAAGTAGATGTTTTTGTGGAACTCCCTTGCTTTCTCTATGATCCAGTGAATGCTGGCAATTTAATCTTTGGTTCCTCTGCCCATTTTAAATTCAGCTTGTGCATCTGGAAGTTCTGGGTTCACATACTGTTGCAGCCTAGCTTGTAGGATCCTGAGCATTACCTTGCTAGCATGTGAAATTAGTGCAATTGAGTGGTAGTTTTGAACATTCTTTGGCATTGTCCTTCCTTGGGATTGGAATGAAAACTGACCTTTTCCAGTCCTGTGGCCACCCACTGCTGAGTTTTCCAAATTTGTTGACATATTGAGTACAGCACTTTCACAGCATCAACATTTAGGATTTGAAATAACTCAGCTGGAATTCCATCACCTCCATTAGCTTTTGTTTGTAGTAATGCTTCCTAAGGCTCACTTGACTTCACACTCCAGGATGTTTGGCTCTAGGTGAGTGAGCACACTTTTGTGGTTATCTGGGCCATCCTTTTTTGTACAGTTCTTCTGTGCATTCTTGCCACCTCTTCTTAATATCTTCTGCTTATTTTAGGTCCATACTATCTCTTTCCTTTATTGTGCCCATCTTTGCATGAAATGTTTCCTTGGTATCTCTAATTTTCTTGAAGAGATCGCTAGTCTTTTCCATTTTATTGTTTTCCTCTATTTCTTTGCATTATTCACTGAAGAAGGCTTTCTTATCTCTCCTTGCAATTTGGATCTCTGCATTCAGATGGATATATCTTTCCTTTTCGCCTTTGCCTTTTGTTTCTCTTCTTTTCTTGGCTATTTGTAAGGCCTCCTCAGACAACCATTTTTCCTTGTTGCATTTCTTTTTCTTAGGGATGGTTTTGGTCACCGCTTCCTGCACAATCTTATGAACCTCATCTTACTTCAGGTACCCTATTGGATCCAATCTCTTGAATCTATTTGTCACTTCCACTGTATAATCCTAAGGGATTTGATTTCATGATAGGTCATACCAGAATGGCCTGGTGGTTTCCCCTACTTTCTTCAATTTAAATCTGAATTTTGCAATAAGGAGTTGGTGATCTGAGCCTAAGTCAACTCCCGTTCTTATTCTTGCTGACTATATAGAACTTCTCCATCTTCGACTGCAAAGAACATAATCAATCTTATTTTGGTATTGACCATCTGGTGACGTCCATGTGTAAAGTAATTTCTTGTGTTGTTGTAAGAGGGTGTTTGTTATGACCAGTGTGTTCTCTTGGCAAAACTCTGTTAGCCTTTGCCCTGCTTCATTTGATACTTCAAATCTGCCTGTTACTCCAAGTATCTCTTGACTCACTACTTCTGCATTCCACTACTCTATGATGGAAAGGACATCTTTTTTACTTTGGTGTTAGACTCTTAAGAGTCCCTTGGACTGCAAGGAGATCCAACCAGTCTATTCTGAAGAAGATCAGCCCTGGGATTTCTTTGGAAGAATGATGCTAAGGCTGAAACACCAGTACTTTGGCTACCTCATGCGAAGAATTGACTCATTGGAAAAGACTCTGATGCTGGGAGGGATTGGGGGCAGGAGGAGAAGGGGATGACAGAGGATGAGATGGCTGGATGGCATCACTGACTCAATGGACATGAGTCCGAGTGAACTCTGGGAGTTGGTGATGGACAGGGAGGCCTGGCGTGCTGTGATTCATGGGGCTGCAAAGAGTCGGACACGACTGAGCCACTGAACTGAACTGAACTGAACTGATAGAAGATCTTGTAGGTCTTCATAGAACCATTTAACTTCATCTTCTTCAGTATTAGTGATTGGAGCAATAGATTTAGATTACTGTAATACTGAATGGTTTTCCTTGGAAACCAGTCAAGATCGTTCTGTTGTTTTTGAGATTGCACCCAGGTGTATTTTGGACTCTATTGTTACTGTGAGGGCTATTCCATTTCTTCTAAGGGGTTCTTGCCCACAGTAGTAGATATAATGGTCATATAAATTAATTTCACCCATTTCCATCCATTTTATTTCACTGATTCCCAAAATGTTGATGTTCACTCTTGCCATCTCCTGTTTGACCACTTCCAGTTAATGTTGATTCATGGATCTAACATTCCAGGTGCCTATGCAATATTGTTCTTTACAGCATCAGACTCTATTTTCACCACCAGAAACATCCACAACTGGGCTTTGTTTCTGCTTTGGCCCAGCCTCTTCATTCCTTCTGGAGCTACTTCTCTGCTCTTCTCCAGTAGCATATTGGATACCTACCGACCTGGGGTGTTCATCTTTCAGTGTCCTATCTTTTTGCCTTTTCATACATGTTCATGGGCTTCTCAAGGCAAGAATGCTGAAGTGGTTTGCCATTCCCTTCTCCAGTGTAGTAATGACATGATATTGAGTATAGTTCCCTGTGCTACAGAGCAGGTCCTTGTTGTTTACTTCTTTTATATATATTGCTGCTGTTTAGTTGCTCAGTTGTCCAACTCTTTATGACCACATGAACTGTAGCCCACCACGCTCCTCTGTCCATGGGGATTTTCAGGCAAGAATACTGGAGTGGGTGGCCAGCATTTTATATATAGTAGTGTATGTGTTAATCCCAAACTCCTAATTTACATCCCTGACCCCACTTCTCTTAACACTACTATTAATAATAATAGCTGAGTGCTTACTATGGGCTTGCCAGTCACTATTTTAAGTGATTTACATAGAGTAACTCATTTAATTCTAGCAACAACTCTATGAGATATGTTACTCTTATCTTAATAGAGGCCAAGAAATTAAGGCAGAGAAGTTAAATAGGTTAGTCGAGCTTACACAGCTAGTAAGCCTGTGGTTTATCTTCACTCAGGCCACTTCTATACCACATTAAGATCATTAGCCTACATTTCTCTTCCTCATTACTGACAAACACTGAAGCACTACAGATTGACCTATTTCAATCTCTAATTTTATTTTTCTCCTCTTACGGTCTATATTTTCATTAGTGACTACACACAAGTTCACAATCTCACTCCCTCTATAGAGTTAATCTGGTTGTTACACTTCTAAAATGTTCCTCACATCTGCCCTCAACTTTCTACTCTCTCTGCCCGGGTTCAGGCCCTCGTTGTGTCTCATAACTGAGTTCCTCGTGTTCAGACTCTCCTCCCACTAACTCCCTTTTCTACCACTAGGGTTACCTAAGTCCCATCTGGCGGTATTATTCTCCTACCACAACACTTCCAGTGGTACCCCATGTCTCTAGCATAAAGGCCACAGTCGTGAGCATAGCACGTATCATCACACTGCCCAGTCTTAAATCCTACTCTGTCTTCAGAAGCCACTTTAAATATGCACTTCCAAGAAGGTTTGCAAGCTCTCCTCCATTGGAGTTTATTACATCTTCCAGTGAATTCTCCTAGCAATTTGTTTATATCTTTTATTATAGCTCTGTATTTTGACTTGGGTTGTTTACAGTCATGTTTGCCTCTTGGTCTAGACGGTAGTTATATCTCCTCAAATAAGTAGCAATGCTTGGGATAATGTCTTTTTTCAATATATATATATATATTTTTTTTTAACTGAAAGAAAGTTGATTTGCAATGTTGTGTTAATTTCAGGTGTACAGCAAAGTGATTTTATATATATATGTATACACATACACACACATATCTATTCTTCAGATTCGCTTATATGTTACTACAAAATATTGAGTATAGTTCTCTGTATTATACAGTAGGCCCTGGTTGATTATTTTATATATAGTAGTGTATTGATTCCAATCTCCTAATCTCTCCTTCCCTCACCCCTGTTTCCTGTTTATAACAATATGCATGTTTTCCGTGTCTGTGAGTCTCTTTCCGTCTTGGAAATAAGTTCATTGTATTTTTTTTTTAAGATTTCACATATAAGTGATACGTCTTTCCCTGTTCACCTTAGTGTGATGATCTCCAGGTCCATCCATGTTACAGCAAATGACATTATTTCCTTCTTTCTTATGGCTGAGCTGTATCAGGATAAAGTCTTAAAGGTGGGACTCTCTTGATCACACAGTGTATGTCACATGCTAAGAGTAAAGGGGCTCTAAACGTGGGTGATCACTTATTTATAAAAGCCTATCAGCCAATCTGCCTTATAGGAAAGTTTCTTTTATCCACTGATATTAAACTGCAAGGATGAAAATATTTTATGGTAAAACCAAACAATGCTAGAGGGCCAAGGCTGAATATGTAGGCAGTTTTATATTAGAACAGATAGAACAGCTTGGAGATGACCTTGGAGAAGGTCAGAGGCAACCTTCTAAAGCTCTGTTCTCTTCAAAATGTTGTTCTTTGGGGCTCAATCCTGAGCCCCTTCTTTGCTCACGTTCACTTTCTCCCTAGGTAATCACATCTGTTCTCTGGTGTTCCCTTTCTCTGATATTCTGGACTTACTTCTTGAGTGAAAACGCTCATTTTTATATGTCAAGTCACAATCTTTCCTCAGAGCTCCAGACTTATGTACTGACAAATGGCCTGAGTTCTTGATAGTTTTAAAACCCATCCTGTTCCTTTTTCCACCACCCACTTGCTTATACTTGGAACCTGGTGTCATTCTTGACTCAACTCTTCTCCATCCTACCCCCAGGCCACCAGATAGAGTCAACTTTCCTAAAACTACAGCCCAGTCATCATGTGGCTTAGCTGGATGATAGCAATAACATCCTAGCTCATCCCCTTCAGTTTATTCTTGTTTTCCCTCCAATCCTTCTCTACATAGCTGATGTGTTTAAAAAGAAAAATTAGGCCAGGCTCTTGCTTAAAATCTTTCAAAGGCTTCAATGTCTTAGAATGAAATCCAAATCCTATAGTCTGGCCTATGATGAAGCATTTCTCACTTCATCATGGGCCTGCCTCAGTCACCACCAGCTCATCAGGCTCTGGGGCACCGATCTTCTTTCGTGTCCCCAGATGTGTTAGGCCTTTTCCTACCTCAAGGCCCTTGCAGATGTTGTATCCTTTGCTCGGAGTCCTCTTTCCCTTCCAGTTTTCATTGCTGATGGTACCTCTGAGGCCTTAGCATAAATGGCATGACTTTCCCCAGCCCCCAAGTCTAAATATGTTCTTGTGTTAGTCTTCCTTGGATCTTGGACTTTGTATTTTTAGCCTTTAGACAACACGTGTCCCATCTCTTTCCCCTTTGCAGGCTGAGAGATGCAGGAGGGCAGAGGCCATGGAGGTTTTATTCACCTCTGTGTATCTAGGTTTTTCACTCCAAGCCAGGTAGAAGGTCAAATACTTTTTGAAGACATCAATGAAATGAGTCAACTTTTTGACCTCGGGTAATAAAGTATTTCCCCAGCAGGCCTGGGTGCTGTTGCTGCTCCTGGCTTCCACGTGGCTGTGTGATCTTGAGCATTTCCCTGAAAGAGGTTTAAAATGCAGCTGTTCCACAGTCTTTTATGGCATATATCTGGGGGCCTTCTCATGCCACAGCCTCACTAATCAGTTCTCTAATGGCATTTTAAAAGTAGACATTTGGAGATTATAGCTATGCAGGTTTGTTTTATTTTAAAAAACAAAACCAAAACACTGAGTATTTTCACTGTGTACTGTATGAAGAAATTTACTACAGGTTGTCTTTACACATGTCTTTGATTCAAAATGCTTTAGGTTTCTGATAATAATCAAATACTGTTTAGCTATTGGTATGAGTAACAGTTAAGAGCAAGGCTCTGGATAAGTTCAAGTTTTATTCTTTTGCTCCTTAGCTACAGACCTTGGGTAAGTCATTTAATTCTTCCAAACTTCAGTTTCCTCATTTATTAAAAAAGGGATAATAGTATTTACCTTATAGCATTGCTTTGAGGACTACATGAGGTAATGTATGTAATGATCTTACCTGGCATATAGTAATCTCTGATAGGATATGACTATCATTATTATTCATAAGTAACTTTAGAAAGACAGCTTAGTGGAATTGGACACTAAGTGAAGTATCCATCTTGAGTTAAGTTCTAGTTCTTCCAATCACAGCTGTGTAACAGAAGAAAGGTCATATGACCTCTCTGAGCCTTAGCATCCTCATCTGTAAAAAGTAGCAATCAAAATCGGTCTGACCTTCCTGGAAGCTTGTTTGAAGCGTAAGACAAAAATGTAAAAGCACTTTATCAGGTATAAATCATTATCTATTAAGTATAAATCTTTATATTTATTTTCAGCCATCAGCTTTTCCCTTACATTAAAAATAGGATGGCTGTGACTCAGTATTAAAGAAAGGCAGGTGTAGGGTTCGGATAGCTCAAAATTCAACTGGTTATAAAACCAGAATAAAAATTTAATGTTACCATCTGATATTCAGTGAAATTTGGCCACATTCCACGTGCTTATTAGTTCTTCTACTGTTAAAAAAAAAAAGACAGCCAGCAGTCTCATATATTTGTAAATTGATTTTTTCAGAGCACACATTCAGTGTCCTGGAATTACAGGCAGTATTCTTGGACTCATTTCCTAAGTTCACTTATGAAAGGTAAATACCACCCTGGAGAGTAAAATGAGGCTTGCAGTCAAATCACTCTTCTTTCCATCTGACACACTTAGTTTGCTTTACATTGAAGCTATTTTCACATTCATATGAATGCTCCTATTGAGTTTCTCTTTCCTTTGAGTGGTGTAGCAAATGAGCCAAAGCCAAGCCCACTGCTTTATGGAGTGGATTATTTATCATTCTGATGTCTCTTGTATATTTTTGATAGGTCATTTCTGTATTAATTTGTTCTAAATGACTCTGGAAGCCTAACATTTTCACATTTTTTGGTGTAATTTATTCATAGATATTAGGTATATGTTACTCTAGAAAAATGGCTTCACTGCTGTAGATAACCTTTTTAGTTCTTTCCTACTCAGAGTCTGACTCTATGATTGAACAAGTTACTAAACTTTTAGGGGCATGCTGAAGCTGACAGTTAACCGAACTCTCTTCTAGTTTTATTTATCACTTAGAATTGCTTAAACAGAGTAATTTAAATGGCAAATTCATGCTTAGTGTTTTATTAATCTGCCATAATCTTTTTTTTTAACTGATTAACAAATTTGTGATAGTTTCAGGAGGACAGCAAAGGGACTCAACCATACATATACACATGTATCCATTCTCCCCCAACTTCCCTCCCATCCAGGCTGCACATAACACTGAGCAGAGTTCCCGTGTTGGTTATCTATTTTAAATATAGTAGTGTGTACATGTCCATCCCAAACTCCCTAACTCTATCTCCCACTCAAATCCTTCCCTCTGGCAACCATAAGTTACATTTCTAAGTCTGTGAGTCTGTTTTGTAAATAGGTTCATTTGTATAATTTCTTTATAGATTTCACATGTCATACAATATTAGTCCTCTGATTTGCTTCACTCAGTATAACAATATATAAGGAAAACTCAGCTGTGGCCACAGGACTGGAAAAGGTCAGTTTCCTTTCCAATCCCAAAGAAAGGCAATGCTAAAGAATGCTCAAACTACCACAAAATTGCACTCATCTCACACGCTAGTAAAGTAATGCTCAAAATTCTCCAAGCCAGGCTTCAGCAATACGTGAACCGTGAACTTCCAGATGTTCAAGCTGGTTTTAGAGAGGGCAGAGGAACCAGAGATCAAATTGCCAATATCTGCTGGATCATGGAAAAAGCAAGAGAGTTCCAGAAAAACATCTATTTCTGCGTTATTGACTATGCCAAAGCCTTTGACTGTGTGGATCACAATAAACTGTGGAAAATTCTGAAAGAGATGGGAATACCAGGCCACCTGACCTGCCTCTTGAGAAACCTGTATGCAGGTCAGGAAGCAACAGTTAGAACTGGACATGGAACAAAAGACTGGTTCCAAGTAGGAAAAGGAGTATGTCAAGNGCTGAGCACTGAAGAATTGATGCTTTTGAATTGTGCTGTTGGAGAAGACACTTGAGAGTCCCTTGGACTGCAAGGAGATCCAAACAGTCCATTCTGAAGGAGATCAACCCTGGGATTTCTTTGGACGGAATGATGCTCAAGCTGAAACTCCAGTACTTTGGCCACCTCATGCAAAGAGTTGACTCATTGGAAAAGACTGTGATGCTGGGAGGGATTGGGGGCAGGAGAAGGGGACGACCGAGGATGAGATGGCTGGATGGCATCATGGATTCTATGGGCAATGGTGATGAACAGGGAGCCTGGCATGCTGCGATTCATGGGGTCACAAAGAGTCAGACACGACTGAGTGACTGAACTGAAATGAACTCTCCAGCCATACCTTGACCCATCCCCTTCTAGGAGCATTGCTTTTCTCATGGTTTTCTTGTTCTGAAACCACTGGTTTAGTGAGAGACTGTCCAATCCATGGGCCTGGGCATGCCAGACTGTGCTCCCAGAGAAGCCACTTCTGAGAAAGCCATGCCTGCATTGCTCTGGGAAGACAGTCTGCAGGGTAACCTTCTCGGGATCTGTACCTCCAGTCATCCTGCTGAGCACCTGAGGGGTTACTCATCTCAGGCACTGTGAAACATAAGCTAACCTTATGATACGCCACTTAACTACACATAAGAGATTGTCACACAGCACACTTTGGATGTATTGATGTGTTTACAGTCAGAATCTCACTTTCCTTCTCTGGTTTTAACTGTGTCTCCTTGTATTGATATAACATATCTTATATTAATTTTGTCCAGTAATGTCTTTGTTAGTTCCTTTTCAGAACAAGCTTGGCCTAAGTTAAGTCACACACATGCCACATCCAGCACAGCGGGAGAGAAAGACCTGAAACGGAGACAAGCACATAAAGAAAAGACAGACACATATAATCTGGCAAGTGGGGAGTCACGGAGCCCTCTTACTCTCCATGACGGGAAGACGAAATGACTCCTTTCAGCCGCACTTTTATTGGCAGAAGTCACATGTGATCATTAGGGAATACCTACCCTGGGGAGCTTGATTAGCAAAGGCTCTGCTGTTGATCAGGAATATCTTGTTTTGTTTCCATGGGGTTGAACGCAGGTGTATACAGTGAAGTGGAACAGAGAGCACGTCCCTCCCCAAGAATGTCCATCCAGCATGCTTACTAAGGCAATCACGAGGACACAGTTTGCCACACCCTGGAGTCATGGGGCAGATTCTGATCTCTGCTTCACCAGGCTGCAACACACACATACATGTGAATGTGTGTTTGACCTGTATCTTACTTGGTGAGCTGTTTCACACAGGCTTTTATCTATGTGGACTGTGAACAAGACCTTCACTTTGTCTTCTGTCACCTTGCAAACTACCAGCCCCTAACCCTCTATTTGAGGGGGTCTTTCCTGTGTCATTGGCGGGTGGTAAGTCTGCAAGGCTACATATAGGTAGATAATAAGCTTTCTTAGGATCCCTGACTTTGCTTTTCCCTGACCTAGGTTTTCTAGTCCTTTTGTATGTTTTAATTTCAGCTTTGTTGATGTATTATTGTTCAGTTGCTAAGTCATGGTTAACTCCTTGTGACTCCGTGGACTACAGCATACTAGGCTCCCCTGTCTTTCACTATCTACTTGAGTTTGCTGAGATTCATGTCCATTGAGTCAGTGATGTCATGGAAACATCTCATTTGGTAATTTCTTCTTCTCTTGCCCTCAGTCTTTCCCAGCATCAGGGTCTTTTCTCATGAGTCAGCTCTTCCCATCAGGTGGCCAAAGTATTGGAGTTTCAGCTTTAGCATCAGTCCTTCCCATGACTATTCAGAGTTGATTTCCTTTAGGATTGACTCGTTTGATCTCCTTGCTGTCCATGGAACCCTCAAGAGTCTTTTCCAGCAATGCAGCTTGAAAATGTCAACTCTTTGACACTCAGTCTTCTTAATGGTCCAACTGTCACATCCGTACATGACTACTGGAAAAACCATAGCTTTAACTAAAGGATCCTTCGTTGATGTAAAATTGGCCAGTGAAATTGTAAGGTGTCAGAAGTTTACATGTGGTGATTTGATAAGCATATATATGGTGAAAGGACCCCCGTCTGGTGAGTTAACACATCCACCACTTCCTCACCTGCCTATTGGTCGGTGTTTGGTGGGAACACTTAGGTTGTGCTCTCCTGGCAGTCTCCGCTGTCCAGAAGTGTCATCAGCTGCAGTTGCCCTGTTTGACATGTGGTTTCCTATCCTGAGGGACATATCCTGTTGGCTAGGATGTCACTGGGCCAAGTCTCAGCCTCTGTCTGGACAGCAGGCTGAGCGGTCCCTTCCCTGCCTCCTCAGTGTGTGTCCCTCCTCAGTCAGTGTCAGACACAGGGTACTTGTCAATCATACCCAGAGATTCTGCCGGGTGTGCCCAGAGTGATGTACATTACGATTTATTTTGAAAGTACACTTAGCTTTATTTTTTTCCTTTTTTTTTTTAAATTTTACTTTACAATACTCTATTGGCTTTGCCATACATCGACATGAATCCACCACAGGTGTACATGAGCTCCCAATCCTGAATCCTCCTCCCATTTCCCACCCCACAACATCTCTCTGGATCATCCCCATGCACCAGCCCCAAGCATCCTGCATCCTGCATCGAACATAGACTGACACCTCGTTTCTTACATGATAGTATACACACTTGAAGACTAGCTCCACAGGAGCAAGGATTTTCACTTGGACTTTTTCCTACTTTATCTGCAGACCCAGAATGTTCCTATTGCACAATAGGTACTCGATAAGTATTGGTCTAATGTTCACAGCTAAAAGGTGGGTAGGGGAACCTGACTCTCTAGTGTGGTGCTGCTAACAGGCTTCATAAGAAGAGTAAACTTTAGGTACCTGTAGACAAATCCAGAGCTCCTCCAACTCCAGGTCACCATGCTGTGAAATACTTGAAGGTTCTCATCCATCCAGCTCCTTGCTAATAGTTGGGGTTTCTGGGTCCTACCCTCAGATCTCTGATGCAATTAGACAAAGATCAACCAACCGGGTGTAGAAATCTGCATATTTAACCAGCACCTCTGCTGATCCTGATGCAGAGACAAGACATAGGGACTTCTCTGGTGGTCCAGTGGCTAAGACTCCATGCTCCCAATGCAGAGGGCCCAGGTTCTATCCTGGTCGGGAAACTAAGATTCCACATGCAGCAACTAAGTGTTCAAGTGTTGCAACTAAGATCCAGTAAAGCCAAATATATATATATATATGTATATATATATATATGAAAAAAAAACAAGATATGGAGAAATCTAACGTTAGAATCAGGTCCAAGGCCAGTTGGCCAAGATAAGAGTCTTAGGGATTTGGTGCGTGTTTGTGTTGATAGGGGAACTGGGTGATTCTAGAGTCACAGAACCTTTGACTCATTCAAGCCTTTTAATTGTTGCTTTTGCCCAGAGCTTGTTACTCAAAACTACTCATTGGTCAAAAATGCCACCCTGGATTTCCCTGGGCTTCTGCTGTCACTCTCCTGACCTTCCCCACCCTGGACTCCAGCTTGGGTCTTGAGTGGGAAGAGCCATAGAGGACATGGAAGGGGTGGGTGGGCTCTGCCCTGTGGGGTGAGCTACAGGGGCCAGTGCCCACTGTAGGGGCCACAACAGGTCAGGTGATGGGCAAAGTCTCTGACAGCAGACCCCAAGCACAGCTCCTAGAGACCTCAGCCTGGGCATGCTAGAAGCTTGAGGGGGCAGCAGAGAGCCAGAGCTGTCTCTTATACACATCTAGATGTGTATAAGAGACAGGTAATAAACTGCACAAGCATGTTTTTTTTCTGGCTGCCCTCCTCTCATTGTTCTCATCCTCTCCTTTGCTCACTCCAGCTCAGGTGTCTTTCTATTTGCTCCCAACACGTCAGGCACTACTCTTTCTCATTCTGCCTAGAATTCTTCTCCTCTCCAGGTATTTGCGTAGGCAAGGGCTGCACAGGATGCCCAGGCATATCTGAATTTCAGACGAACAAATAAGTGCATAGGAAAAACTTCTTGTCATATATCTGATACTCAAATGTAATTAGACATCTGTATTTGCTAGCACCACCGAATAGAATATAATTGACTGCATGTCTCAAACAATATAAATTAACTTTCTCACTTTTCTGGAGGCCAGAAGTCCAAGATCAAGGAACTGACTGATCTGGTTTCTCCTGAGGCCTCTCTCCTTGGTTTGCAGATGGCACTTTCTCACTGTGTCACATCACTTTCTGGGAACACATATCCCTGGTCTCTTCCCCTCTTTATAAAGACACCCACTCCTATTGGATTGGAGCCCTCTCTTGGGAGCTCATTTAATCTCAATTGCCTCTTTAAAGGACCTTAGCGTACCTGGTAGCTCAGGGGTAAAGAATCCACCTGCCAATGCAGGAGATGCAGCTTCGATCCCTGGGTGGGGAAGATCCCCTGGAGAAAGAAATGGCAACTCATTCCAACTTGGCACTCTGTCGTGTCTGACTTTTTCCGACTCCATGGACTGTAGCCCATCAAGCTCCTCTATCCTTGGAATTCTTCAGGCAAGAATTCTGGAGTGGGTAGCAATGCCCTTCTCCAGGGGATCTTTTGAACCCAGGTTTTCTTCATTGCTGGCTATTCTTTACTGTCTGAGCCACCAGAGAAGCCTAACTTAGTGACTAAACAACTGCAAAAATAGGGATCCCCCAAATTCATGTACTTCTCACATGTAATATACACTCACCCCCATCCTGATAACCCCAAAGTCTTAACCCATTCCAGCAGCAACCCTAAGCCCAAAGTCACATTTAAATATCAGCTAAGTCTTGTATGAGTGAGACTTAAGGTACCATTCACTCTGAGGTAAGGTTCTTCTCCAGGACTTCAACACAGGAGCTTGCTCCTCCTACCAATATTCGGTCCATAAGACTATCCTTACTTTTTCCCTCATTAGGTCATGACTCAGCCGTAACCTTCTCAGAGATGACTCCAGGAAGCCCTTCTGAAAACCACAATCCCTGTGCTCAGCTCCAGCTTTCCCACTCCCCCTGCGCCCCAGTCTGTCCCCCAC
>SJYV01041078.1:136468-227305 GCA_006410875.1 Neotragus pygmaeus | reverse complement strand
TTATCACCAATTTAGATAGCATATTCAAAAGCAGAGACATTACTTTGCCAGCAAAGGTCCATCTAGTCAAAGCTATGGTTTTTCCAGTGGTCATGTATGGATGTGAGAGTTGGACTGTGAAGAAAGTTGAGCGCCGAAGAATTGATGCTTTTGAACTGTGGTGTTGGAGAAGACTCTTGAGAGTCCCTTGGACTGCAAGGAGATCCAACCAGTCCCTCCTAAAGGAAATCAGTCCTGAATAGTCATTGGAAGGACTGATGTTGAAGCTGAAACTCCAATACTTTGGCTACCTCATGCGAAGAGTTGACTCACTGGAAAAGCCTCTGATGCTGGGAGGGATTGGGGGCAGGAAGAGAAGGGGACGACAGAGGATGAGATGGCTGGATGGCATCACCGACTCAATGGACATGAGTTTGAGTAAACTCCGGGAGTCGGTGATGGACAGGGAGGCCTGGCATGCTGCAATTCATAGGATCGCAAAGAGTCAGACACAACTGAGCAACTGAACTGAACTGAACTGATTTTGCTACAAATGGCATTATTGCATACTTTTTAATTAGACAAAGAAATCTTGAGAAAGAAGAACAGAGCTAGAGGTACGATGCTCCTTGACTTCAGACTATATTACAAAGCTATAGTAATTAAAACGGTATGCTACTGGCACAAAAACAGACACACAGATCAATGAAACAGACTAGAGAGCCCCAAAATAAACCCACACATTTATGGTCAATTAATCTATGGCGAAGCAGGCAAGAATATACAATGGAGAACAGATGGTCTCTTCAATAAGTGATGCAGGGAAAATTGGACAGCCACATGTGAAAGAAAAAGAATAGAACATTTTGTCACAACATAGAAAACTAAAAAACTAAGAATAGATTAAAGACCTAAAAGTCATACTGGAAAGCACAGAAGTCCTGGAAGAAAACACAGAATACTTTTTGACATAAACTATAGCCATATTTTTTTTTTTTTTGGATATGTCTCCTAAGGCAACAGAAACAATAGCAAAATAAGTGAGTCAAAATAGTGAATAAGGAAGATGTGGTGTATATATATATGGAATGGAATGTTTAAAAAGTGAAATTTTGCCATTTCCAGCAACTTAGATGGACCTGGAGAATATTATGGTTTTTTTATTTTTTTAGTCCACATATAAGTAATAACAGGATACAGCAAAATATAGACTCACAGATATAGAGAACAAACCACTAGTGACCAGTGGGGAAAGGGAAGGCAGAAGGGACAAGACAAGGGTAGGAGATTAAGAGGTACAGACTAATGTGTGTAAAGTAAATTAGCTACAAAGACATATTGTGCAGCACAGTGAAATATAGCCAGTATTTTACAAAAACTTTAAATGGAGTATAATCTATAAAAATTTTGGATCACTGTGTTATGCATCTGAAACTAATATTGTAAATCAGCTACACCTCAATTAAAAAAATATATATACATATATATATGTCTCTTACTAGGTTCAGCTGTAAGACATGAATAATGGGTGGGTTCATTCTAGATATTGCCTCACTGATGTTATCCTTAATTTTCTCATCCCTCACCCTTATCATCTGACAAAAAGCAATTCCTGTCACTATCTCTTGATTTAGCCTTACTGTCACTACCTCCTACAATCCTTACTGCCCAAGCCAGCATCTTCAGTAGTTTAACAGGTTATCTGCTCACCTATTATTGCCACCTCCCTTCATTCTGTGTCTTGCAGCTAGAGTAAGTGATGCAAAACCTAGACTTTTAGTGGAAAGAGGCTTATGAGACCTAAATCTTTCCTACCTCTCCAGACACAATGTCAAAACCTTCTACCAGCTGCACTGACCTGTTCTCCCTTCTTGTTTCTTTCTCCTTCTGGCCTTTGCAAAATGCTGTAGCCTATGACTGGAAGGCTACCCCAAACACCATCCAGTTTCTTCCTCTTTACCCAACTGAGTCCTATTCACCCTTTAAAACAGCTGAAGCACCATTTTCTCAGAGAAAACCTTCCCTGTCACCTCTGCCCAGGTCAGATATCCGGTTAACAGGGTTAAGAGTGCGGGCTCTGGAGCTGCCTGTTAGGGTTTGTATCCTATTTCTGCCACTTTTTATTTAGGTGACCTTGGGCAATTCTGAGCCTGTTCAATGGGGATGATAAAGCTGCCAATCCAAGAGGACTGACTATGAGAATCAAGTGAAGGGTACACCTGGAACACTGGACGAGTGTGTATAGCAAACATTGTTCTTTCCAGAGCTCGCTGCAGTTCCTAGGAGTTTTCTCAAAGCCTTAAATACTGAAACGGCTGACTACCACGAAATCTCCAAACGTAAGGTCAGTGAGGGCCAGTACCTCCCTGGTGCTGTTTACCAGTGATTCCCCCATGCCTTAGGCAGAAGCCTCATGGAGAGAAAGTGAAATCAATCCTTAAGTGAATAAACAGGCAAATAGTAAGAGTATTTTTGGAGGTGGAGGGATTAAGAATTTCTTTGGGTCTTAGTTACAGTCACCTCACAAAGAAAATTTGGGGCAACGAGACTCTGATTTCTCAGTTCCTTATGGCAACACTCCAAATACCAGGATTCTGGTAACTGGGGAACAGCAGAAGAATGGAAGTGGAAACTGGGATCTCTTTGCTCTTTGTTTCTGGGGGCTAAGAAAACGCTTGGTGAACACGCCTAAGAACTCATCCAGCTTTGTCTCACAGACTTACAAAGAGCTTTTCAAAGCTCTATCTGCTTTTTCACCCCATATGGGCTTTCTAATTGTGGTTCTGTAGGAAGAACTAGCACAAAGTAAAGTTCAGAAAACAATGTTAAAGGAAAACACTCTTCTTTCTGAAGAAAAATTCAGACAACTTTAAACAAAGCTCACTAAACATTTTAACTTACAAAACACAGTAGTCCCATTAGCCTCCTATTTAATTTGCTTTGTTGATACAAAATATGTTAAGTAGTATACAGAGATTTTGGTCACTCAATTTAAACTTGGCAACCAATATATTCCAACCAAAATTATATTCTTAGATGCTGTTCTGCAAAAAATGGCGGGAAACTGAATCAATACAACTTTCCAAGTACATTTATATGAATTATTTGTTGCCAAATAACCTCCCGTTAGAATGAATAATGCTACTGCATCTTAAACACAGCCTTCACTCTTTGAGGAGACTGAGTGATCAATATTTACATTTGCTTCTGAAAACATCATTTACATTTAAATTCCTGACTAATTTGTGAAGAGGAAGTCTATGGACTGTGAGCTGGAGGCCATAATTTTAGTGTGTGTGTGTGTGTATGTCTGGGCTTCACTGGTGGCTCAGTGGTAAAGAATCTGCCTGCCAATGCAGGAGATAATGCCTGGGTTCGATCCTTGGGTCAGGAAGATCCCTGGGAGAAGGAAATGGCAACCCACTCCAGTATTCTTGCCTGGGGAAATCCCATGAACAGAGGAGCCTGGCAGGCTAGTTCACGGGGTCACAAGAGTCAGACACAGCTTAGCAACTAAACAACAACAACAACAGTGTTTGTATACACAAACATAAAAATGACTGCAACTGCATACTGGATATTCAAAGCTGTAATTCCGTGAAAAAAAAGAGGAAGGGTGGAGGAGCTATGGATCACTTATTTGGTGAAATTAGATGTGCTACTGTTGTTGATTTGAGCCCACTTACCACCTTGGTTGACCGTTTACTGTTATGAGTGGCTCTTCTTTTCCACTTGACGGATTTCTTTCTTTGTCTTCACCTTATAACCTTCTCCCTGTTTTGAAAGGAATGTACACATTAAGATTTCGTGGTGTAAGAGTTTTCATTAAAAAGCAGGTTCCGTTTCTGGTTCCTTGAGGCTAGATTAGGGTAAGTGAGACACAGTTTGAAGCACTTTGTCACTTCATGTCCAAAAATACCATCTATTTACCTTAACCACACAGCTCAGCAGCATCAAGGCAAGCTGGAGAGCACCATCAGAATGAATACCATGTTACTATACTTCACAATCATTCATTCTATTAGTGATCATTCAAACAGCCTGTCCATTTCCTGTGAAGCTAGAAGAAATCACTAAAGCTCTCAAGGCACTCAAACCCCAGTTGTAAAAAATATTAATTATAATTTATGCCTTTTAAAGTCAGCAGAATGTTAAGTAATCTGTTGTAATGAGACGGAAATTTCTCAGTGAAGCACTAATCGTGAACTAAACACCTTGGAAGTGCTGTCGGGCTGAGAGACACTTTTTCCTTTTTAATTCGTGAAATTACCACGCCCTTCCTCTTACGCCTGACAAAGTAGGCATCCTTTTTCCAGAAAACAAGACCTCTCTTCACTGAGCATCAAGGACACACTTCTCTTGTGAGCAAAGTGGTTGCACAAATGCTCAGCTTTTAACCTACTTAAAACAGAAAACACAGTAGTCCTTCCAATTTTCGGAATTACTCCTTCTCAGAAATTTTCAGTTTAGTTTTTTCTTATGTAAACACAGGTATTAAAGTTTCTTTCTTTTTTTTTTAATGAAAAGGGTAAGGTCTGAGAAAAGAAAGAAATGAAAAATAACCAGAGATGTTTTCTCTGGGAGTTAGAGATTCATTTGCTGAGTTACGCTGCCCAGTGATGACTTTGGTTCTTTAACTGGTACACAGGAGATGGGCTGCTGTTAACCCAGAGAGGAAAATCCTCTTCAGGATGGGGGAGAAGGGGATTTGTATTCCCCTGCAGAATATACTGGAAAGAGAAAATGTTTAGATTGAATGTAAGGATCTTATGACAAGCTTTTATCATTCTGACTTTTAATTAAACCTTATGCATCTGCTGGAAACAAGTGCTCTCTCTCCGGGTCCTAGGCAGGCACTGGGCTGCAGGTAAAGTACTGGGCCGGGAGGGCTAGGGTTGGGGATGGCTGAGGGATTTGGTTGTGGTGGAGGGTTTTTAAGTTTTCTCTCCCATGCTTGAACTGGCACATTCCATCCTCCATAAATGAAATAATCTCTGTGAAAACTCTAAAGATAGTAAAAGTATATGGTGTTAAAGAATGTTAGGAAGGAAAGTTTTTTTCTTTGACCCTGATCAAATACACAAGATGTCAAAAGCAGCAAATGCTTCAAGCTGCCACACTGCAGATGCCAGGCTGTTAGCAGCGTATTCTAAAGCGTTCACAAAGCTTTTATCCTCTACTTTCTTTCTGACAGTCCCTCTCCATTACCACGTCATCATGTTTTCTCTCTTGTGGGATAACCATTCGTCTTAGTACTTTCCGAGTGATCTGTATAGGAAGCAATAGTGAAAAGGAGAGCTTTTTCTCTTTTCTGTTTCAAGAGCTGACACTATAGCAAACAAATAGAAAATCTAAGCCCAAGAGAAGCATGAAATCCCGTTGATGATTACTTTTCTGGTGATGAGGTTGCCTTCTTCATCAGTAAACTGTTCTTCTGTGACAGATTCACCAGGAATGGTTTTTGCTTCCTCTCCCTAAAGGATGTGGCATAAAGATTAGCGATGAACTAGATGCATAGATCTCCACCCAACTCCATACACCACACACATGCTCTGTGGAATTTTAGAAAAAGAAAGCATAAAACTCTACTTGCTATTCTAGGGCAAGGGGAGAAGACTGACTCCATGGAATTATTTAGCAGTCAACAACATTCAAAGCATTAAACCTCAAATACGTATAAGAATGATGGTTAGCAACAAACTCCAAGAAGGAAGAATTTGAAAATATGTAATCATAGAATGCAGTTATACATTGATAGACAAACAAAAAGGTTTTATTTGTTGAAAAAAGATTTAGCTAATGATTAGAACTCTAATTAGATTATTTCACTTTGAGTAAATGTTTCTTCACTAGTTCTACCGAATCTCTCATTTTGGTGGATTGCCTTGTATCTAATTTGAATTGAGGTAGCACCTTAGTTGGGGTATTTTATTAATTACTCTTTGTTTAATCTTAAAATTCCTTTACTGAGGGTAATATGTACGTTTTTTTCAAGTGCTGTGAGAAAAGTTGAGAGTACAGAGAAAATGTTATTTTTTTCTAGACTTAGCCTTTCATAAGTTGTACATGCTAATAACTATGTCTGATGAAGTACATAGTTTCAGAATATCATCTTTAAGTGAAGGAACCCTCCGTGGTGAACTGATTAATTACTTAACGAATGTATGATGGCATCTTTCAGGTAGTGACTGCTATCTGATTTAGAAGAGGAAATTGTCAAGGTTCTTCCTCTGGTGAGTTAAAAAAAGGGACTAAATTCTTAACTTGCCAAGGTAGCCTCCTATTTTCCTGCTAATAGCTCAGTAGATTTAGATGGTTCCTTAATACCTATTAGCTTTATGATTATATGATAAGAAACACCACTCAGAGCAAAAATAGGATTGTATTTATAACACATTACCTTCTTCACTGGTGTCAACATTAGGTCAGTCTCACTTAAGAGTTTTGGGGAACAAGAACAGACCCACTTTAGAGACCTGCTGAATTGTAGTAAAACTTCTTGTTGAAGAGGTGACTTGGACAATGCAATAGTACTATGTACTATAGTTATTGTACCCTGTACTTTTTTTTTTTTTTCTTTTTTAGGAAAATGGCAGATCTTGATGAAGACAGCTGAGTTTCTGGGAGAGTCAGGATTCTAATTCTTTTAATGTTACTGTCATGGGAAAAGTGGTAGTTCTGAGAATTTCGCCAGTGTCTGCCGATGGTGAGGAAGTCTATGATTGCTTTTATTACAGCCCGTAGAAAGGAAGTTCTGGTTTAAAAATATCAAAGACTAACTGAAATCTACCTTATTTTGCTAACAAAATTCTGTTTTTTGTTGTTGTTGTTTTTTTTTTTTTTTTACGAAATGACTTTGCTTTCTTATAGATTGTGGGCTCACAGGTCATGCATGGGACATTTGACTCATTTTACCTCACTGGAGTACAGAGATGGGATGAAAATAAAACAAGATGTTTCTTGTTGTTCATGCTTGTTTAGTTCATCTTGAACCTTGTTTATGACTAATTTTATTCAGCACAGTTAAGAGAGGGAAGGAAATAGAAAAATACGTAGAGATGTCCTGCCTGAAGCACTAAAATCTGTAACAAGTTCTTAGGGAGTATTATTTATGTTTTGCATGGTTGGTCAAGAGATACTTGGAATAACAGGCACGTCTGGCCTTGGGGTACAAAATGCAGCAGGGCAAAGGCCAGAACACACTGGTCAAAGGAAATATCCTTTTCCAATGACCCAAGAGATGAGTCTACCTATGAATATTGCCAGATGGTCAACACCAAAATCAGATTAATTATATTCTTCGTAGCCAAAGACAGAGAAGCACTATACAGTTGGTAAATACAAGACCTGGAGCTGACTGTGGCTCAGATCATGAGCTACTTATTGCAAAATTCAGGCTTAATTTGGAGAAAGTAGGGAAAACCACTAGGCCATTCAGGTAAGACCTAAATCTAACCCCTTATGATTATACAGCAGCAGTGACAGCTAGATTCAAGAGATTAGATCTGGTAGAGTGTCTGAAGAACTATGGACAGAGGTTTGTACTGTTATAAATAGGATTTCTTTGGAAGGAATGATGCAAAAGCTGAAACTCCAATACTTTGGCCACCTCATGCGAAGAGTTGACTCACTGGAAAAGACTTTGATGCTGGGAGGGATTGGGGGCAGGAGAAGAAGGGGACGACAGAGGATGAGATGGCTGGATGGCATCACTGACTCGATGGATGTGAGTCTGAGTGAACTCCGGGAGTTGGTGATGGACAGGGAGGCCTGGCATGCTGCGATTCATGGGGTTGCAAAGAGTCGGACACAACTGAGCGACTGAACTGGAGCATTTGAAACCACCGTGATATTATATTAGATATGAATAAATGAATACACTTATAAAATTTAAAAATCCCTAAACAAATCGGAGAGTTTAGGTTCATTCATTTCTTAGGGACTTGAGAATATTAAACAAAAAATATTTAAAAATTAGAAAATGAATTCACATATGAAATTAAAGAGAAAAATCATAAAATTATGCTTTCATCTTCTTTATTATACAACTTGAATGGCTATAAAGACAGATTTGCCTAGACCTGAGGTAATGGAATCTACTGCTTCCACTGATACTTCCTGGTGAAAGCTAGCTCTGGAAGTGGGGAGCAACTCTCAAGTAGTTTTCAGCTCTAAGATTCAAAGTGCCAAGGAGATTAATATGGCAAACAGTGTAAATATGCTGGTTCAGTCCAAAGTTGGACAGCCTCCATAAAATAGGTCAAATTCCTAGCATTCCAGCCCCATCAAACAGTTTCCAAGAAAGACAGCCTAATGCTGTCTCTTTCTGTACTACTGGAAAAGTCTAAGTGACCAAGTGCCTAATTTAATCTAGGAAAAGTTACTCCCTTTCATTTTGTCCTGGAAGAGAAGACAGTATTGTGGAAAAGGCAGGTAGAAGGTGCTTCTGTAGAGGGCACGGGGTTCTGGTTCCAGAACTTTTAACATCCAGCTGAGTGATTTTGGGTAAATCAATTCCTCTCTAAGGCTTGGTTTTATCATCTAGGAGAAGAAATAATTTTAGTCTCAATGACTCCTTTAGGTCCTAACATTCTCATTTTTTGTTTGTTTTTTTTTTTTTTTTTTTTTACCAGAGATGGATCCCATGTGACATTTACCATGTCGTACTTGCAGTCTCAAGCTCCTTTACATTACAAAGGTATGAGTGTATGGAAATGGAATAAATAGAGAAAAGCAAAAGAAATGTGTTCTTTTTCAAGGGGCCCCAAAATCTGATCAGGAAAAAAGTAACCAGAAAGATTTCTATATATATAGTTCACAAAGGTTTTTTGTTATGCCTATTATACCTTCCAATTATAATTATAGTTATTCTTTAGCTTTTGAGTTTTCTGACACATATAAAAGATACTTCTCAAAGCTTGTTTAAGTGATTCCATTATTTATACAATGGCCTCCCCTTTTATAAAGTCTATCTTCTGATGATTTCACTCAACCTCCCTAAAATTACACTGACTTCAAGAAATGAAGATAGAGAGCACACAGTCTCCTGTGTTTTATGAAGCCTATAACATCATAGTGTATTTCAGTCTTTTAAACTTAAGCTCTTAATAAAAAAGTTTATATATATATAATTATATGTTACACTTAAATATATAAATAATTCATGCTAACAAAATTATCTAAAAGCTGACTTGCAAGTGCATGTCTAGAATTTTAGGAGACTAAAATAACCCTCATTGACTTAGGAAGGGGGTTGATGTTCCTATTGTTTTGTTTTAGTATTCTCCAGAGTAAAACTTTTCAACATTTTCTCCCACTTTTTATGCAGGATAATGTCTGTTTCCTTCTGTCATATGTAGAAGAGTCAACTTATCTACTGGGCAGCTATTATAAATGAATGAGGTGAACTTGATGCAACATGAGTATGTCAAATGTTAAGCATAAAGCCATTATGTCTGGTTTGCTTTGTCTAGATGTTTTACTTTAAAATAGCACTTCTTAAAGACAGTAATCATGGGACTAGCAAAGCCTGAGCAGAATAATGGCAGAATATTTCAGAATATGTTCTGAAAAAACAAATATTTCTTCCCTTTAATCCCAGAAAATGTGTGGAAGATATCTTTATGAGGTATCTTTATGAGATTATGAGGACTTTATAGATAGCAGGTCATATGCTTGCAAATATACTAGATATCAATAAGTAATCTGGCTTGCCTACATGGAATTTTCAAAGAAGTGATGGCACCTATTGAGCTCGAGGTTGATTTGTGGATAATTTAGGATTTAGACAGGGACTTATTTTCTTCTCTGATGTTTCCAGAGTTATTAGAAAAATTAGACTAGAGCAGATTTCGCGTATTTGCTTCTCTTCTTTCATCTCATCTACATGAAAAGTATTTATAAGCATCAGGATTGAGAGGTTTGGGATACATAAGCCAACGTCCCTGCCTCTCTGTTGGGTATCCTGACATTTTGGAAATGGGTGAAAAGTTTGATAAATGGTTTTCAATAGATACTTCCTTTCCTTTCTTTCTCTTCAGAGCTACCAACCAAGGAGCATCAGGTTATTTGGACCACATTCAAGGCATGTATTGAAAATGGCTTCCTAGTTCTCTGCACTCAAATTATTCTGACATCAAGAAAGATCTCTCTAAAGACATAGTAATGAAGATAAACAGCATACTGCAAGAAGGAGTCTGTGGGATCTGCCATGAACAAGGTTAGTACTTCAGAAGGCCTTTGTGGGGAAAATCAGGATTTATTCATAGTGTTGAGTTATACTCTAACAGGGTGGAATTACATTTTTCACTTGCAGTAAGACTTGCTTCCCCTACTTAAAAAAAATAACAGCCTGATTTTTTTGTATGTCAGTCAAGTTAAAAACCTTATTTCAGGAAGTTTTGCTTGGTTTACACTGTGTCGCATACATCGATGCCAGGCTATAACACCAAATTCTTAGTCACTGATTGATAAAGAAGAACTGATTTTAACTTAACAACTGGTAAGACTGAGAAGGGAGCCTTTTTGTTCTTCTCTTTCTTCTTTATATTACCTCATACTTCGTAATAGCCTCTGGGATTTCAGTTGAACATTTCATTTGATATGAACTATTCTCTCACCAAGATAGGATCTTTGTTCACACACAGAACACTTCTCAAAGGGAAGCAGTAAGCAAATGACAAGAATTCTCAGATAAAATGACAACTGCCACATGGCAAACCCAGGCTTAGACAGAATACTCACTATCATGCTACGTGAGTTTTTCCTTTCAGTGGTTGTTTTTATCAGTTTTCAGATATGCAAAGACACACACAGCACCGTTTAGTTACCAAGCATGCTGAATTTTCCAAACCACAAGGAAGGTTCTGATAATACAGCATTGCCCCACACTGATCTAGCTGTGGGATACCTTTATAATCAAACGTCGGCGAATAACTCGGGTAGTGACTCTCCGTTCCTCCTCTGAGCTTGAATCACTCTCACTGCCTTTCAAGTCCTGATAAATGCATTTTTAGTATAATTTTTACCATCACATTTAACATAAAAGACATTCTGAGAAAGGAAATCAAGAAAGAATTACTTTTTTACTTGCTAGATCTCCCTCTAAGGAAAATCATGATGTATATTTGTGGAAATCTTAAAAAAATTTAAGTGGAAGGAAATTTTGAGTAGGATTCTAATTGAAATTGCTCTGTATATGTATGTATGCTGCTGCTGCTGCTAAGTGCCTTCAGTCCTGTCCGACTCTGTGCAACCCTACAGACGGCAGCCCACCAGGCTCCCCCGTCTCTAGGATTCTCCTGGCAAGAACACTGGAGTGGGTTGCCATGTCCTTCTCCAATGAATGAAAGTGAAGTCGCTCAGTCGTGTCCGACTCTTTGCGACCCCATGGACTGCAGCCTACCAGGCTCCTCTGTCCGTGGGATTTTCCAGGCAAGAGTACCGGAGTGGGTTGCCATTGCCTTTTCCGATATGTATGTATATGTGTGTATAAATATTAGTATAAAGTATACATAAAATATATATATTTAATTTGACCTTTACCTGCATATATATACTTATGTGTATATATAAATGCAATGGATATATAAATGCATAAATATACATATGCAGGTAAAGATCAAGATAGTAAAATTGTAAGTTCTTAAAAATAATAATTATGGAGACTTTGGAATCAGAAACTACATACATGCTACTAATTATTAGTTTGGGGAAACAGTATAGATTTAAAACTAGTTTAAAAATAAGTATTATACATTTGACATGAATGTATAACCTTACAATTAAGGCCATCTCTGATTTGATCTACAGAAAAAGGCATAGTATTTCTGATTTTTATATTTTGGTCAGATTCGACAACTTTATCGGAAGCTATTTTGAACATTGCAAAAGGTATACAAATATATCAGCATAATTTGCACCTAACACATAATTGGAACTTATAGATGTTTGTTCCTTTATTCAAATGAAAGAATGTAAAATAGGTAAAAGCCTGAGGTTTTAAAGAAATAATATTAAAACAGAAACATTTCACAGATAACTACAGATGAGAATATGGTAATTATACACAATATTAATTTTTAAGTGATAATAGGAATAAGGAAAAACTACCAAGTGATAGAGTCATAAGTCAAAGGGAAAATTATCTTCAGTTTTTATTTAAATGTCACGGTCTAGGAGTACATACTGAATAATTTTATTTCTAAATGTTAATGGAAATGATTTTAGTATTTTGTTTTCTAAGTGTACTAGTTATGTCAAACCTGATAGTCTCAGAGATAGAAATTGTAGCTAACATTGGTAAAAATAGAAAAAAATATGTAAAATTGTTAAAGGAGGCATTAGTGTTAGCAAAAATTAATGAAATGTTATTCAAATACAATAGATAATAAAGTAGGCCATTTTCACCAAAGGTAAACTTACCAAATATTCTAAAATGTTACAGTAATATCAGTCTTACCTTTGTAGGAATTTTCATCTGAACAAAATACCCTATTGAATAATATGGTGTCAAAAGGAAATAGTTTTTAAGTTACTCACTCCTTGCAAAGATACTGACTGATAAATTGCCTGTTAGTTAAAATTTTTTTAAGAAAAGAACCATGCATTCTGGACACTTAGAATGATCTAAATATTGTGAAAGGAGAGGCCTTACAATGGCTAAAGAATGCAGAAAAAGGTAAGACAGATTCATCTTGCAAAAGCATTACTGAGCATTCAGCGATTAATAGATTAGATGAGGCATAAGAGAAAGTTAAACCTGAATTATCCATATGCAGAATCTTAGACTGGGGAAAAATTTTCACTGAGACATTTAAAAGCAGAAGAACATATGTTAATGCAAACATTAACGATAAAACTAGATGTCAATTATATCATAATCCTATCAAGAATCATCTGAGACCAGCCTCTCACATAAAGAAACTGTAGCCATTTGGCTAATATTTGTTCCATTTTTCTCTGTGGAATCTCTGCCAATATTAAGATGAAGGGTAGAGAGAAGACGGTAGTACAATCTTGGTCAGGATTCCTTTCAGAGAATTTTCTATGCAGAGGCACAGAGGGTAACTCGGAGACCAAATGGAATTTTTCTGAGTACTCCTTGCCATGGTTGCTGCATGGAAAGTGGTGGAAAGTAGCAGAATTTTACCTTGTAACAGCAGGCAGTCATCCGTGTAAGAGCTGCACCCGGACTTTTGACCTGATTTTTCAGGGGACAAAAAGGGGGCTGTTTTCTGAGATCATATATCCAATGACCTAGTTGGTTGCTATTGTACTATGGTCTAATCACAGAAGAGACATCCTGAATATCTTCGGATTTCTTGAGAGGTCAGACTCTTATCTTCTGGAAGCTTTAACTTCATTATGAATTGCTATGCTCCTGAAGAATTTTTGCATTGGAGTAGGACCAGTGACCAACACTAAATGCACAAACTCACTTATAAGAAATCTCAAAAACATTTTCTAACAGTGATTATTTTCCATTACTGATGAATTCAGCTGCATTTCCATCCAGGGTTAAGCCTTTCATTTTCAAATGAAAATGGTTCCCAAGTGGGCAATATGTAGGCACATGTACACACATAGAATTATTTACTTACATTTATATTATCATTTGATTTCAGAAATTTCCTATCAATTTCTAATGGGCTTGTGCAGAATAAATTTTCATCGTTAAAACATCACTATGTAGCAACTCCCTCCTATAGCTCCTCACTATAGTTTGTGAGCTCATTTTAAAAGGGAACATTCCATCCAAAGTCGTTCTGCTTATAAATACTGAGAGTAAACAAAAAGGCAGAAATCAATACCGAAAATAACACTTGTCAGGAAGGAAATGAAAGAAAAGCCCGGGAATTTTACTTCCTCTCACTTTCCTTCCTAACAAGCAGGAAAGTAATCAAAAAAATAGCCTGCAGAAGGGAAAAGGAAAGGATATGATTAGTTAATAAGCTGATAATTAGCTCCTAAGTGATTAGGAGTTTACTAAATTTTTCTAAACTTAAAATTAATCATGGGTTCATTATTTTACAGAAGTTTTTTTTTCTACCCAAAACACTGTAGAAGATAAGTAAATTTGATGTTTTATGGAAAACTTCAAGTACTATTATTCCAAAGATGTATAACTCTCAATCTATGTCTACTGCATAGTTCAGGAAAAGACACAAAAATCGAGACAGCAAAAAGCAGTCAAAAATGTAGGAAATAGAACTGATATTAAATTTCTTATATCCATCTAGGAATCATAATTTCAATTAAAAATTTGTTAATGTCTAAAAATTCTTACCCTCAAAGAATAAAGAAATATTATTTCTTATAAAGAAATAAATAATGTAAAGAAATCATATAAATCTAAAAGTAAGCAAATAATTATGTGATGGTAAGGTTTTTAAATTATTAAAAACAAAGATTAAGACAATTATCAACTTAGATATAAAAGTTATTAAAATGATACTTTTAATGCTACATTTCTAAATGTCATCAATCAACAGTAGTATACCCACCTCATTTTATTCTTGGGAACTGTGTTCCTTCAATTTTTAAAAAACCCTTTCAGGCAACAGAGCTTACAGAGCTCGTAGTTGGGTTACATGCTAGGAACTCTTTAAATTGTGTAAAAGAATCAGTGAGGGAGAGGATAATTATCCTCCATCCTCCAAAATGAAGACAAGTCAGGAAATCTAAATCCCAGACAGAATTATTATTGGATCTTAAGATACTTACTACTTAACATCCCTATAATTTCCCTTCTGAAAAATAGTTTAAAAGATGTTTATTCCTAATGAACAAAGGTATGACAGCGTGCATTTTACTCAGTACTTTTTTTACTTCCATCATTAGTATTACCATTTTTGATCACATATTTATAATTTGGAAATAGTAAAGAATATTGGGCCCAGCGCTACAAGATTAATAAAAAAAATTGAGGAGTCAGGACTTTGAGATTAAATCAGCATAGGAGAAGACTAGATGACGTACCTTCTGCTCAGACCCATTGGACCCCTCTTCCTCATGGAGGTTAAGCCTTGGCTTGCCATCTGCAGGAGCAGTCCTACTCATCTTTTTCATACTGACAGGCACACAGGGTTTAGGCTCTTCTATTACAAACTTGCTGGTTTCTTCTAGAGCCTTCTGATACGCTGCTAGTGATGATGCTGGTTCATCAACACGACCAGATCCTTGTATTTTTGGTTTCAGAGTTTCCTTTGCACTCTGTTTCCCTACATCATTTTGGGATTCTGGAAAGTAAGATTTTGTCTTTGCTTCTGGAGTGACTTCTGCATGGCTTCCATTTGCTTCAAATTTTCCAGGCTCCCCTTTGAGATAGGAGGTAATGGAATCTCTACACTGGTCAGGGCTGCAGCAGAGAAAATGTGGAAATTTACAATGGTAACATATGGCTGCAAATGGGCTTCAGTGGCTCTGAATTTTCAACAACCGTGTTTTTAACTATTTTTGAAGACGTATAATAGAAAAAGTATAACAAATCCGGTTATTGGATTTCAAACTGTGGGGGTGTATCGTGGGTGGGGAGTAAGGAGACGATTCATAGGCTCCAGGCTTCCTCTGCACTCCAAACCCCAACCTGGCTGGCTATGCTGCCACTGTTTTTGTTTTAATTGTACTTCTACAGCCCCTTGGGTTAATGGACATGCCCAGAGTTCCAGACCCACCAACCTAAAAGAGATGGAGACCTCAAAATGCTTTTCTATTATTGCCAATGAAAAAACTGATGACAAAGGACAAAGTGAATTCCTGTGATGAGAGTTCTGGTATCCCCAAGAACCCTATGTTCCAGTCTCTGTATGGGTTTCCAATTGTGAATTTTACCGTCATGCTTTTCCAGACATGGAATAATCATGAGAACCTTACTTGGATTCTCATTTTTGTCCACTCCTGACCTCCTCTGACTCTCCTTGGTGATCAGGGTGTGGATGCTCACCTGACGCTTCTACTGCCTGTGTTTTCCTTTAGATTCTTGAAAATCTTTCTCTTCCATTACTTTCTTTTAAATTGGTTTCTAAGTTTTACTAGTTTCAGTATAGACTTTCTATCTTCTAGTTTGTATATTGTTTTCAGCATCTTTGATGCTGAAAACCTGTAGAATTCTGAAGACGGTAAAAGTGGAGCAATGTTTTCTGTGAAATATGTATATTATGCATATGTATGTGTATTTCTTATAAATCAGATTCTGAATAAACACCTTTCTCAAAAATATTAATAGCAATCCTATTCTATGTTTAAGGACAGACTCTATATGATAACTATATCTAACTTCTAACTATATCTAATTTCCTCTTATGCAACTATAAATTATGTGACTATATCTGAACTCAGACATCAAAATTAGCACTATATCTTGTCTCCATTGTCTCTCTTTTGTAGGCTGAACATAGGATTCACTGATGTTACAATTCTTCAAAAGGAGTTTTGTGAAATCTGCTTTACAAATGTCTATACCCACTTTGGGAATTTTTATTGAGCAAGCAGTATGAAAATATTAAATATGATTATAAAATAAGCTGGGTAAAAAGAACTGATGTTAAGTTTATCACTAGTTGCCACTGAAGTAAAATATATTTTAATATGATGTGTGTAGAAAGAAAAATAATGCTAACTTTTACTGAGAGTCTATTTGCATCAGTGACTGGGTAGGTATGCTACAGGCTTTCTTTTTCAATCTATAAACCTGTTTGAGGAAAGTAGTAGTATTCTTATCTTTGAAGCCAATTACAGTGATGTTCTTAGAGCTTAGAAATTAAAATCATAAAGTGCAAAACCTAGTGATGGTGGGGTCTGAAGGACACTAGCTCTTACCTTTCTACAGGAAGGCCACTCTAAAAAGAGCCAGCTTCATGATTAGGGAATTATTTTAGTTATAAACAAATTTCTATCATGCCAGTATTATCGGGGGTGAAGAATAACATATTAAGTAAATGTCGCTTAGTTGTGTCCTACTCTTTGCGACCCCATGGACTGTACAGTCCATGGAATTCTACAGGCCAGAATACATTCCAGGCCAGAATACAGAAGCCATTCTGGCCTTTCTCCAGGCCAGAATACTAGAGTGGGGTGGCCGTTCCCTTCTCCAGGAGCTCTTCCCAACCCAGGGATTGAACCCAGGTCTCCCACATTGCAGGCAGATTATTTATCACCTGAGTCACCAGGAAAGCATGCACTCTGTTACAAATTATATAAAATATTCATTATTCATATAGAAAAAAGAAAGGATATATAAAATGTTGTGTTTTTCTTAGTATGATAAGGACAGATGATTTTTTTTGTTTCTCTGTATTTTCTATGACGACATTTAAAAACAATATGTAAAAGAAATTTACAAAAATTTCAGTGATGGTTATTGCAAATGATGACATTGTATTGATTTTCAAAATCTATATTTTAAAATTTTGTTTAGTAAGCATATTCATGTTTGAAATAAGGAAATAATACAAATGCCTATATTTCTATAAGACTTAGAATTCTGTTTTAAAAATGAGCATTAATTACTGGCTATGTGAAAAGAATAATAAAACAGGTAATAAAAGAGAAAACAGTAGGCTTCTAAAGTAAAGAAAGTGCATCCATCTTTAGCATGTATAAAACTTTTTCTATTTTACTTCAGCTAATTATCAGTAGCTTTAAAAATTATATTTGAGTTCAATGTAACTTTCCCTCTCTAGATTAGCAAAATGAACCAACCTTTCAAGGCATGTATTATTCCAAAATTGAAATGGTAATTTTAGAAAAAGAGTAACTGCTAAAAAGCATATATTTAAAACAGACTATTGGAATTTCTTGGCAATGCAGTGGTTAGGACTGTGTGCTTTCACTGCCAAGGACCAGGGATTGATCCCTGGTCAGAGTATCCTACAAGCTGTTTGGCGTGGATGTATGATAGATGGATGGATAGATAGATAAATAGGTAAACTAACATATAACCTTCTTTTCACTTTCCTTTTTGTGACCCAGAGCCATACCTGTCATCCAGTCGATCTAGTAGCCCACCGGTTATTCTTCGAGCTTGAGCGGGGGACTCTAGGTTTCCACCTGATGTCTCGTTCTGCCAACCTGCAATTGAAGACATTTCCAGTTCTTCTTGCTGAACACGTTTAAGAATAGCCTGCACTTTTTCTTCTGTCATCTCCTCAGACTCTACTCCTTCTTTAAGTTGGATGTCCTCAAATAGAGATATGAGTCTTTCTTCCGTCATCTCCTCATCAGGACCAGATTTCCCTTTCTCTTGCTGTTCAGAGCTTACTTCTACTTTTCTAGTCTGCTTCAATGGTTTTGCTGGTTTAGCATCTTTTGGGGCCCCAGCCATCCTTCCGAGGTATTGAGGATACTCACTCAGACATATATTCTCCAACTGGCTCTCATCTACATCCACTGCTTCAGGTATTTCTGTTAAAGGCATTGAGTCTTCAAGTTTGCTGTCTTCTAAGGATGTGTCTTCTGCTGTTACAACTGGAGGTCCATCTGCTGAATGCTCTATGTTTCCCTGGGAAGGCACTACCCCATCACTCAGTCTACTGGGGGTTCTAAGGGGAGATTCTATGCTAGAGAGATCACTAAAATAATCATCTTGCTGGAAAGGGGTGGGAGGTGTGTAGTGCAACCCTGTGGGAGTTTCCAGTTCCACTTGAAGGGAAGGATAACCTATGGAAGACAGTACATTTGGACTGACTGAAATGAATTAGAGCACATCAGACAGAAACACATGGAATGACTTAAATTATATTAGTTATGAAAATGTATGATGAATTATAGAACAATGTTGATAAATTTATTGGTTTAGTTCAAATACTTATAATGAAATAAAAGACTAGTGGCAAACTACTATAAAATAGAATACTAGTTAATTAAGATATAAATTGTTTCCATTGATTTTGGTAATTTTAATACAGTAACTTACATTCACAAATTTAATCCAATATAAAGTCAGCTGTCATTATATAAGATACATTTATTCCATGGCCAAATTAATACCCTTCTATCAATACTCCTCGCATGCACAATCCACATTGTGGTGGACTGACTACAACAAACCATAAGAAACCAATTTTTATAATTACTTATAACTTAAGAACTGTACAAAAGAGTGATGCTACTGAATTCTTAACTCTTATTTCATATAAAATTTACAATAAAGAAAAATGAATTTAATCTTTGGAAAGAAATGACTACTCGATTTTAGAGCAGTAGCACTGTGAAAAAAAAATCTAGAGAGATGTGAGGAAAAGGATTTAAAAGGAAGTTAAAGTAGAAAAGACTCCATGTAAGCTTTTCAGGTATCATAATGTGACAGAGATGAAAAGGTTGTGTATATATGGAAGTCTTGGTGAAAGGGATCCACTCAGAACCACGAATCAAATAAAGAGAAAAAAGAGATGATACACAACAGACAGGAGGAGAACCACTTGCAAAGAGCCTTTGAATGTTCATGACAATCCTGTGAAACACAGAGGTTTACTAACCGGCCTACACAAAGGGGAAGGCGGGAGCAATGCCCATGTTTTAAACCTTGCTGTGTGTACTAAGGCAGTTATTTTTCTCCTTCAGCAGAGAGAGAAGTCAACAATGGTCTGGTCATGGTGAGGAAAGGAAGTTTCACAAAAGTTCAGCAAAGAGGAGAGACAGGAAAAAAAGGCAACCAGGCACATTTTCTGACTTATTGGTCTACAAAACTGAAGTATAATTTTTCCATTTGTCCAAGGTAAATATCAATTTAGCTTTGGCTATAAATTCAGCTTGCTATAGGTTATGAACATTTTTTATGTTATGGTCATCCATAAACCAAAATGTTGTTGAAAATTTGTCTAAGAATACATGAGGTTTATAATCTGCACAAATAAAGTTGACTTCATAAACATTCCTAAATTTTCCTAAGATTTTTAAAAATAGAGAATGTAAAATATTAAGATGTAGCAACAGAAAGTCCTTATAAATTTAATAATATTCTGATTCTAAAATGTTAAATGAGACTTTCAATTCTATTGAATACTTTCATTGTTTTCTGATGATCTTGTTTATTAGAACTACTTTTCTTAAATTTCCCAATAAAGAATATTAAAATATTCTATAAGTTGTGGTTTGGCAATAATTCAACCTTTGAGATAACACTGGTCTATCTTTATCCTGTGTGCAGGGAGTCTGGGCACCAATATATGGTCTCACCTATAAGACAAAGCCTTGAAGAGAGCTTTTTTCCAGGTTCTGTAGTATTTATAAACTTAAAAAGAAACCACCTTTGACATTATTACCCACATGTTTATGTTGCAGGGACAACAAGGTACACTTTAAATTTTTGACTGACTTGAGTAAGCAGAAACTTTCTAAGAATTTTGAGATCTTTTGCCATATGTGCAGATTTGTAAGTTACTGATTATTGGCTAACTTTTCTGTTTAAAAATGGGAAAATAATCACCATATTTTTCAAAAATTGAAATATTAGAAAAATATCCCTAGCTCCTCTTCTTGCCTCCACATAATAATTTTTTTACTCAAAATTCATTATAGGAATAAATTTCCATTTATGAAGGTAGATGAACATCTTGAAAAACATATTTATAATACTTTTCTCAATATTTTGATGAAAAAAAAGCCCCAACATACAAAATGAAGGAAAATGACAATATTATTATATGTTAAGCTAATGTAAAAGAGGAATTATTATATTATTGGCGACATCTATGCTCATTGAATTAGAAATTATGCTACCTTATTAAACACAACAGATAAGGTTTTGCCAAACAAAAAATGGCAGCCTATGAAGTTAAAATAATGCTAAATAACTAAAACAGCTTTTTGAGTAATATATTAGCCTCTTTCAGCACATGCTTAAATAGTTGGTTCTCAAAACAGAAATTAAGCATTTTACTTAACAATTTGTATAATAACCCACAATTTGAATTTACCTATATAGGACTAGAAGAAGTCTTCTTGTATTTTAGGTTAATGTAAATAGTGACAAATCAACATGTTCTCTAGATATTAAATTCTCTTCCATTTGGTCATATAAAATACTTGAGATACCAACTCTTTCAGTTAACTTATGCCTTTACACCTCATTATTTGTATTTTATATAACAGACACTTATCAAGTTTGTTCTAACGGAGTGTTTGTTTGCAGACTGTGGCAGAGAATAAGCTGTGAAAATGAGAAATTAAGTCAAGCAAATCACAATTTGGTTGGTTTTACATGACTACTTTGTCCTACTGCACTTTCAAATTTTACCAAATGATTAAGTAAATATGAACACTAAATTCAATTACCATCCACGGGGTCATGGAAAACATTGTTCTCATCTGCAAAACTTCTGGTGCCTGAAATATTTCCATAATCAAATATTGGTCCTTCTAGCAGAGTCACTATATCTATTCGATTAATTTTTGTCAAGACCGAAGTTAAGGCATCAGCTGAAAAAGGATGGGAAAAAAAAAAGATTGAAAACCCAATTACATTATTTTCTTTTACACCCTCACAATATTCACATGAAGGTATGGCTTTCTTGACCCTCCTGACATTTTAGATCCTCCTTACTCCAGCTCTGCAATATTCACTATTCAGAGGACTCAGAAAGCTTGTAGTTCTCGGGAAAGATGTTAGGGTCTTAAGAAGCATTTTCTGAAGCTGTGTGTGATGGCAGCAACATTCATTCCATCTTGGTAAGCTGCAGAGCAGATGGGCCTCAAAAGAGCTAGATTCTTTTAGTTATAAGGGGAATTTATAAAACTATAAACACTTTCCTCCCATTAGACTGTCAAAATAGGTCACCTCTGTATTTGATGCTTAGCATTTTAATGACTTCCTAAGCTCAGGCTGACACAGGCAAGCCCACAATAACTGCACATTGTTGTGAGTTGGCATTTGTCACAATAGACACCACTCTTTCCCCTACCTCAACAAAACTAAACCTCCCCAAACCGCAGAACACTGGAGAGTTCTCTGCCATCACAGAGTAGGCTGGCTGAAATGCTTTGGTCCTATCCGTCTCCATTTTCCTGCACTTCCGTTTCTGGCCACAGCAGTAACTGCAGTGTTTCCCACCACGACCTCATAACTGAACAGCTAGCATTATATTTCCATTTTTGATGGTCACAGAACTACAGACAAAATGCAAAAATCCCCTCCTGCTTGCTTCTTAAAAAGCTCCCTAAAGACAGAAGTTTAGAATGTTAGCATGAAATTAAACACGTATAACTTCAAAAGACCTGCAATTATTTTATGATCACTATGGTTTTAACAATAGGCTTATCTGAAATACTAGACATAGGCAGTTTTGAAAGTTAAAGCAATATAGTTTCAGCATACTTGTAGCATTTTTTCCGTCTCTGGTTACCCATTTTTTTAATAACATGAAGCTTTGAGAAATTAAAGAATTTGGATTTTCCACACGTATTTGATTGATTTCATCCACTGAAAAATTCAGTTCCCTTGCCAGTTCTGTAGAAAAGAAAAAGAGTTACTAAGATTTCATGTTATAATTTTATCACATATATTTTATAAAAGTAATGCTTGTTGCCAAAAAAAAAAAAAGGTAAAAGAATTCTGTAGTAAAACCCAAGTACAGCCTTGAGCATTAATCTTTATATACTTGATTTCACAGCAAAGTAGTGATAATACACAGGCTGTGACTTCTCTCTCTTGAGGTAATTCCTTGGTTATAATCAGATTTCCTTTGGAGATCATTTTATAAAGATTCTTAATCTGTTCAAAGAGGATGTTGATAGATTCTTTTAATTTAGCCAGATTATTATCTGCAATTTGAAGCAAGCTTCATATAAGATAGGTGTGCTAAGTCGCTTCAGTCCTGTGCAACTCTTTATGACCCCATGGACTATAACCCACCAGGCTCCTCTGTCCATGGGATTCTCCAGGCAAGAATATTGGAGTGGGTTGCTGTACCCTCCTCCAGGGAATCTTCCTGACCCAAGGATCGAACCTGCTTCCCCTTCCGTCTCCTACATTGGCAGGTGGGTTATTTAGCGCCACTGGAGAAGCCCATAAGATAGTTGCTGCTGCTGCTAAGTTGCTTCAGTCCTGTGCAACTCTTTATGACCCCATGGACTATAACCCACCAGGCTCCTCTGTCCATGGGATTCTCCAGGCAAGAATATTGGAGTGGGTTGCTGTACCCTCCTCCAGGGAATCTTCCTGACCCAAGGATCGAACCTGCTTCCCCTTCCGTCTCCTACATTGGCAGGTGGGTTATTTAGCGCCACTGGAGAAGCCCATAAGATAGTTGCTGCTGCTGCTAAGTTGCTTCAGTCCTGTGCAACTCTTTATGACCCCATGGACTATAACCCACCAGGCTCCGCCATCCCTGGGATTCTCCAGGCAAGAACACTGGAGTGAGTTGCCATTTCCTTCTCCAATGCATGAAAGTGAAAAGTGAAAGTGAAGTTGTTCAGTCGTGTCTGACTCTTAGTGATCCCATGCACTGCAGCCTACCAGGCTCCTCCGTTCATGGATAAGATAGATAGGGATATACAATTCATAAACATGCCACAAGAGAAGCCAGTAGGGTTTTTCTCTAGGCAATATTCATGAAATAGATCTTTTTCTCACATAATACTCTATTCTATATAACTTCAAGTTTCATCAGTGCCGCTTGGGAGGTTAAATGATGACTCAAAGCCAGATCACTGTCTATGATGCCATTTGTGTAAAAAATAAAAGGGAGATAAGCTTTCTTTCCAACTAAGTGTATACAGTCATACACTCAATCTTGTAAATGCAGATAGTATCCCTGGAAGGATACATATGATACGAAATAGCTGCCTTGGGGGAATGAAATTTGGGAGTCAAAGATGAGAGGGAGACTTACCTTTCACTGTACATTTTTTGTACAATTCAAAAAAATCTGTCATATGTGTGTTAGCCTTAAGTGATTATAAAAAGTAAGAAATGGGAAAATCCATGGAAAAAGAATTGGCCGAGATTCTAGCCTGCTTAAGAACATTTCCAGCAGTTTGGCAAAATGTATTCAGAGGCTCAAAAAAGTCTATATCCTTTGGCCAACTGATTTCACTTCTAGAAATCTACGGTGATAATATACAGGGTTGTAGACAATTATTTACATACATGAATGTCCACTGTAGGCTTGTCCTTCTCAGAAACTGAAAACAGGGTGTGTGTTGAACAAAGAGTTAATTAATGTAATGCAGTGGCTGGCAAACTGATTACAGCCTGAAGCCTGTAGGGTGCTTCTAGAAATGAAACTACATCTTATTAGAGCAAAACAAAGGTCCGTCTAGTCAAGGCTATGGTTTTTCAAGTGGTCATGTATGGATGTGAGAGTTGGACTGTGAAGAAAGCTGAGTGCCGAAGAATTGATGCTTTCGAACTGTGGTGTTGGAGAAGACTCTTGAGAGTCCCTTGGACTGCAAGGAGATCCGACCAGTCCATTCTGAAGATCAGCCCTGGGATTTCTTTGGAAGGAATAATGCTAAAGCTGAAACTCCAGTACTTTGGCAACCTCATGCGAAGAGTTGACTCATTGGAAAAGACTCTGATGCTGGGAGGGATTGGGGGCAGGAGGAAAAGGGGACGACTGAGGATGAGATGGCTGGATGGCATCACTTATTCGATGGATGTGAGTTTGAACTCCGGGAGATGGTGATGGACAGGGAGGCCTGGCATGCTGCAATTCATGGGACTGCAGAGTCAGACACGACTGAGCAACTGAACTGAACTAGCGTTAATATATGGGATACACATTTTCTCTTCCTTTTACCAACAAAAAGAAAAACCTGAATTTATTTCATGATTCACTAGTACATTGTGACTGACAGCAAAACACCATTGTAAATTATGTGTACTGGATGTTACTTATCCATTAAACCAAGATCAGAAAGAAATAAAAAGAAATTTAATTGTGTATAGAACATTTTCAAAATTATTTATTAAAAAAATCAAAGTACATTGTTACTTGTTAACAGGAGTTCTGAGAGATGGATTTAAATTTTGTCCTTCTAAATGCTAATTTTCCTAATAATCTTCATTGTGTATATGGTAATTCAAATTAGAAAAGTTAATTTTTTTAAAGTTCTTTATCTCTTTGTGTCTTAAGGACAGTAATCCTTATTGTCCTCATGACCAAATCATATCTTTTGTCTAGAGACTCAGTGAAGAGTAAAGACATTGTCACTGAGAATTTGCAAAATTTATGACTTTGTTTCTTCTCTATTTTCATGTCACATCTCCAAAAGTTTACTCTGAAAAACTAAGGACTAGTTTTCCTTAAAGAAAATAAGCTAATAGTTATGGGTAAGTAATACTACAAAACCAACATTAGCTCCAGGATGTTTTCAGAGTATAATGTCCAGTGTTAAAATATGCTTGCATACTTAGTCACTTCATGTCTGATTCTTTGTTACCCCATGGACTATAGTCCAACTCTTGTGTGTCCATGGACTGTAGCCCGCCAGACTCTCTCTGTCCTTGGGGTTCTCCAGGCAAGAAAACTTGAATGGATTGTCGTGCCCTCTTCCAGGGGATCTTCCCAACACAGGGATAGAACCTGCATTTCCTGCACTGCAGGAGGATTCTTTATGTTTGAGCCACCCGGAAAATATAAATATTATTATTTTATGTTCATGCATATTTATACATGATGAATTGCTATTAATTCTTAATAGTCTGCAAAGGATTACTCAGATCCCCAGTTTTTTCCAGAGCTCCACCAGGTTAGGTCAGTAGCAGTGTGCCTTGGGGCAGGGCTTGGCAGAAGGAGAGGGGTCCTTCTAATGCAGAGCGTGGGTGGTGCGAGATTCAGGGCATTGGAAAAAGATAATAATAGGTGACCTTTTGTGCCATGATCTAGTTTCATAACCTCCCTTTTGACAGCATAGATAATTACTTCCTTGAGAATGTCTGTCCCTGATAGTATGCAAAATGACTTTGAATATGACAGTAATTAACTTTTGTTTATGTTTAACTTTCATGTTGTTTGGCTGTGCATTTAAAAAAATGCATACAATCCATAAAATTTAAAATTTCTCTGATTCATGTGAAGTAGGATCTGAGGGGCCCAGTTAACATCAGAATACAAAGCAGTACTGTCCAGTAGACACAGAGCCTTATCTTCATCTTAAGTGAAGAGGAATCAAGCCAAATAGTCTTTTTCTGCACACCGATTATAAAAAGTTTCATTCGTTTCACAGAATCCAACTATTTTTGTAAATTGAATAGATTCATTTATCTGTATCCTTTTTGTTAAAAATTTAATTCAAAATTTAACTGCCATCCTTAGGATTGTTGTGTACATAGTTATTGAAAATGATCCTTGTTTTCTATTATCACAGTGATATAATGGGCTTCCCTGGTGGCTCAGTGGTAAAGAATTCACCTGCCAGTGCAGGAGACGCAGGTTGAATCCCTAATCCAGGAAGATCCCACGTGCCTTGGAGCAGCTCAGCTTGTGTGCCCTAGAGTCCGGGAGCTGTAACTGCTGAAGCCCACGCTCTCTGGAGCTGGTGCTCTGTAACAGGAGAAGCCGCTGCAGCGTGCGCTGCAAGCAGAGAGCAGCCCCCACTTGCCACAACCCAAGAAAAACCCACGCAGCAGCGAAGACCCAGAAGGCCCCAGGATAAATGAAATTCTTAAACACAAAAGGAAGCATTTTGGGGGGAAAATGTTATATAAGATTTCCTTTTAAATCTTTGAGCATAAGTCTCCTTAAAAGTTTCAGGTAAATAAAATGTGTATATTATAAATAATGTGTGTATATCATAAAAATTGTGACAATGACTCATGAATGATTAAACTTTGTGAAACCGAGGCATGGATTAGTTGAACTATTGCCTAAGAGAGCTACTGTAAGGGCATAAACCATGCTTCAACATTTTGTATTATGTACATATTTATATGTATAGCCTTTAGGTATATTTTCCTTTATGCCCCCAAATATTACCAGAAATGGCATTGTGAAGAAAGTGCTCAAATTTAAGGTAAAATAAATTTGAATTTTCTATTCTATGGTGTATATGCCTAGAAAAGCTTTGAAAAAAACACAGTATACAAGGTATTATTTGTAATTAACTCTGGGTAGATAGAACTATGAGTCATTAAAAATGTTTTTTATTCCTTTTTTTAAAAAAAATAATAAACTAATTGTGAAAAAGACAAATTAAGAAATTTCATTCAGGTGTATACACACTTACCTGTCCAACTGAGTCCCAGGTGATCGGCTACTATTGCCATCCTGATATCTGTCCGTTCACATGGACTCTGTGGACCTACGATTTACAATTTCTTAATTAAAATAATCATCAAGAAAGACACGACACTGGAAAATTGCTTTTAGCAGTACTCAGATTTTACAGAGAGACTGATGCTAACACCGTACACTGAAATGTGTCCTAATCACCTACATGAACACTTCTCTTTTACATGACTCACTTGATTTTCACCTACATCAGGCCAAATGTCAGACTACATGGATGCTCGATGTAATGAAATTCAACATGCTGACGAGCTAGCTACTTGACAATAGCTACAGAAGTGTCGCGGGGGTGAAAACACCACGATGGCATCTCAACATCTGTGCGTTTACTTTGACAGAATCATATGCACTAGCACATTGGGAAAAAAAAAGTTGCTCATCTTGAATGACACCAATCTCTTCAGCATGCTTCCCTAGCTGTCTATAGTGTTGTCGGGTTAAAAGGAAGGAAAGAAGAGTATATAGACAGCACACACAGATGACGATGACAGAATGAGAAACTACGGGTAAGTCACTCCACAGGCAATCACAACAGTTCATGCACTAGGGTCTACAAGTTGGAAAGTGTTTACAAACTATGCTCGTTCTCCAGGATGTGAGCAAAGAGTGCTCGAGAGACCTGACTGCCTTCATTCTCACCAGTCCTTCTACTGCTCCTTTTCTCACTGCCGGCCTTTTCACTCTGTGATTTTAAAGGTGCTGCCTCTGTTTTCTTATCTCTAGCAGACCTCGTTGTAACGGAAGGCGGGCCACCCCGGGAAGTCTCGGACAACGACGTGTTTCTTGAGGTACTGTCTTCCTCATCGGACACCTCGGACTGCATCTGTTTGTCTTCTTCAGAGAGGCGGTCCACAAGCTTTAAGGTCTCACCACTAATTCCCTTAAAATATTCAATGGAATGTTTACATACTTCCTTAAGCTGACTTTTCCTGACTTTAACTGTGGTGGTGGTGGTGGTGGTGGAGGTGGAGGTGGAGGTGATACAGGTGGGTCTTACCTTTACTGGCAACTTGGATGGAAGCTGTTTGGCCTTGCCTTTCTCTGGCTGCCCTTGCTTTTGTGTGGCACATGGTTTTCTAACTGAACCTGGCTTATCCCTGTGTGTGTTTTTCACTGGAATTCTGGACTTCACATCTACACATGAAGAAGCAGTAAGGCCTTTGGTTTTCTCAGGCTGACTAACCTGCTTCATTTTACTCACGTTAATGTTTGGCATATGATCTGGTGGTGGGAAGAGATCTTTTGGTGAAGTGGCCTTTATGGGCAGTTTGGATTTTCGCCTAATCCCTATCGGTTCCTTTGTCTTTTGCTGCTCTCCAAGAACTTTCTGTTTCTCTCTCACACAATGTCCTTGCAGTAGCCCTGTCTTTTTTTCTGATGAGCTTTTCACGGGATTAGCTTTCTCTGTGGTACGAGTGGGTGCAGAATGTTCTGTCAGAACTACATGACTTGTAATGTTATCTGTCTGTATAGTGGAAGAATCCAAATTGTTGTTGTTATTAAAGTTATCTTTTTGAAAATCGTGTTTTTCTTGGGGCCTAACGCCCATGTGGCTATTGGCTGTATTTGAAATCACCGTTATAGGTTCATTCTCTAATCCCTGACCACTGGTCATCACAGCTTCTGTCTTATCTGTCACTTCTCCAGGGCCTTCTTTCTTCAAGGTCATGGTGGACGCAGAAATTCCCATTTTTATAGGCGTGCGCAACTTGGGGTCAAGCTTAGAGGAGTTAGTGGCTGCTGCTGCTTTCTCCTGGGAGCCACTAGTGGCTGTGCCTTCCTGACACTCTCCGCTGGTCGGGATGCTGGGGTTGGGTTCCACTGTAGGTGGCTCTACATTTCCCTCTAGATTGGTTTCTACAGTGGTGTCCCCTGCCTGTGGCTGTGGTGTGGCAGTGACCGTACTTTTATCCCCTTCCCCCGGGTCCCCTGACTTCCCTTCAGAAGTATGCTCACCAATCTGGAAAAATTGGAGCCTCTCTTCAACAAAATCCCTCTTGCTCATGTCAATTGCACCACTGCGAGTCATCTCAAACATTTTTCCTTCATGAAATGGGAAGGGGTTAGGCTCACTAGTTGGGGTACTTTCATCAGTTGGCGTGCGGGCTGGTGTTGTATCGGGGGTAGTTGCTGGAGAGCGGTCTTCCACAGCCAGACCAAATGGCTTATTTTCATCTTCCCGCGATTTACTGTCATACACGTCATCGTCTCCTCGGTTATTAGACCAGGGGTCAAAATCTAGACCTTTGGTAGCTACTGTTTTAAAAGGAGTGGCAAATTCTTCATCTACTTTGTAACTGAAGTAAGTGTCAGGAAACACTGATCTGTCGGGATGTCTGCCTTCTAGTGTGAAAAACTGGGCCCCTGACTTCTGATCAGTCTTATCAGGAGTCTTTTCAGATGGAGAACTTTTAGGAGGTGGCTTATCTTCATCTGGTCCCAACCTTCCCTCCTCCTCCTCGATAACTTCGAGTTTGCTTTGGCTAAAGGAGCGATCAGCTGGCTTCAGGATGCCCTCCGTGTTCCAGATATCTTTCTTCAGCTCCAGGGTCTGACTGGGGAGCTTAGAATCACTCTCCGTCAAGCCATCATCTTCGTCTTGCAGGTCATAGCCATCCAGAGAGTCGATCTCTGTGGCATCCGTATCATGAGAGAACTCTGCTGTGGTGGCAATGGAACACTCTGTGATGGACTGGTCATTGTTCCCGTTCTGGGTAGCTTCATTCTGAGGTGAATCAAGGCCAAGGCCAAATTCAGTATCTTTTGCAGATCCATTCATTTCTAATTCTTTCTGGGTGGAAGCCTTTTCAGCAGAGACTTTGGATTTTGTCACTTCTTTTTGTTCATCGTCGACCTCCTTTAACTTGAAGGTGTACTTTTTGACTGGCACTGGTTGATAAAGGGATTCGTCATCACTGGAGTCACTGATGTCCGCCCCAGGAGGAACTGGGGAAGGCGGCTGCACCCTGATGACCGGTTCGGCCAGCTGGTACTTGTCATGCTCGTCTTGCAGACTGACTTCAATCATGTCAACCTCCCTTTCAGGAAGATAAGGATGTTTCTTATCCAACTCCATCTGGTCTGCATCCAGCGGTGGAGGAGGGGGAAATTCAATGTAGGCAACTCTGTTAGTTTTGGGTCTCTGGGTAGAGTCCTTGTTAGGCGTTTCATGCTCGACTGCAGCCATCTCCTCCCCTGCAGGCTGCTTTAAGGAGGCCGATTTGGCCTGTTCCTCCTCCTCAGATTCCTCCGAAACCTCGGGAATTGGGCTGGGTTTGCCTGGTATATAAGCTATAAGCGAGTCTGGTGTCTTAGACGTAAATTCGTAACTCACTTCCTCTGAACTGGGCGTCTCTGGGGTTAAAGGGCTCTTCCCAGAGCTGTCTAGAAAGGAAACTTGCTCTAGAGTATCATCTTCCGGACTACCTTGAGGAGAAGGAGGTTGCTTCTGCTGTCTAGTTGTGTAAAAGGTTCCCCTGGTCTCTTGCACTGTCTTACATTCCTGACTTATGATTTTTTTTACGCCTCCTTGTTGTATCTCCTTCTCATACTGCTTTCCCACCTGCACAAAACTGACATAGACAGGTAACGTTTTTATTTCTTTCCCTCCCTCCGTCTGGGCTAGTGGTGCAACTTTTTCCAATCCATCAATGGGACTGTGGTCGAATACATCACTAGAGGGCGATTCCTTTCCTGGGCTAAACTCTAGAGAATCTGGAGACTTGGTCGGGGAGAGCTCTGTTTCATCGAGAGGCGGGCATAAGCCTACATAACTCTGGTGTTTTGAAACTTTGCTGATTTCTGAATAGGTTACTTTTTCCTCTTCTATAGAATTAAAGTGCTGTGTCTCAACTGTCTCTTTAGTCATACTTGACTGGGATAACTTTGGCGACAGTTCATGTTTTGGAAATGTCGACTGCTCACAAAAACCATCGGGGATATCTGGAGCTGGTGTCCTCCTTTCCTCTGCAACCCTGACCGGGATGTGCGACACCGCTGAGCTCTCACTCCTCCTGGAAGGCTGGTCAAGAGAGCCACCCGGATGCTCCCCATCTTTAACAACATATTCTCTATATAAGACTTTTTTGGAGGGAGATTTTACAGTCATTTCCTTAATTTCTGAGAGAGAGCCATTAGTTAACAATTTGTGTTCTCTCTCAGTCACAGACAAAAACTCATCCCTCTGGTCAACAATTTTACTCTCGGGGTGACCAACATGATTTTCTCTTACATCATGAACAAGTACATGTGAAAGTTTCTCTTTCTGTGACTTATTATTAGCAGCTCCAGAACTTTCCCATGTTCTAAAGACCTTTCTGTCCCATGGTGCCTTTGTTGCTAAGTCTGCGGTTACGTGACAAGACAAGTCTTTAGCCTGTTGCTCAGAAAAATAGTCAGACATCGCTTTACTTGACATTTCAGTCCTCTGTTTTTTCACATCATCAGAACCAAAATCATTTACAACCATCTCATTGCTCTCAGCATGCTCATCTTTAGCTTTTAATACTGTAAGATCTTTTTGCACAGAGACACTTTCATCTGAGGGGTCTGTGGCCTTCTGCTGTTTTTCTCGAGCAAACACCTGGTAGACAGGTAGCTTGCTTTCCTGGATTTTTTTAACTGGGATTCTGGACTGGCCATCTGGCCTTCTGTCTTCTTGAGAAACGTCCTTGCTTTTAGCCTGTGCACCCTGTTCAAATTTTAATCTAATGGAACTGAGTTTAGATTGCTTGAGCTGAAACCCAGATTGGGGCCCTTCTGGTTCTTTGCTCTGAGGACTACTTCCTTTGGCTTCCTCTGTGGACTTGCTGTCCTCGGTCTGTTGGGAAGGAACCATCTCTGGGCTGCTGGGCAGATGGGCTGCATGCCTCTCATCGGCCCTGGGAATGCTGTGTCCATCGCGGCCATGTTGCCTCACCTTGACCCACTCATCACTGGAGGCCAGCAGTTCCGTCAGCAGTGCTTTCTCAGGGCTGCTACTGGTAGAGCTTTGGGATGAGTATTCTTTGCCATTTCTAGGGCGTTGCTTTTTCTCTGGGGACTGCAGTTCATCATTGAGCTTTTCAGTTTTGTCACGAAAAAACTGTGACACCTCAGTCAGTTTCTCTTCAGCTTCCTTCACGGTCCTGTCCACCCTGTCTTCGTACATCAACTTCTCTCTACCTCTATCTAATCTGTCCTCAGTAAAGCGCATCCACATGGCATGTTTTGGACTACTAACATCGCCAGAATAGTGCAACACTGTCACTTTATCGAAATGCTCATCTTTAGACACTTTACCTACACCATTTTCAGACACATCTTTATAGATTTTGGAGAGAATTTCTTTTTGGGGGGCAGTGACTACTTTTTCTCTGGCCCGCTTATCAGACTCTGAGCTAGGGGGCCCTGCGTGGTCTGTAACCGATTCCTCAGTATCAGAATGAGACACATCTAGCTTTTCTGACAGAAGCATTTTCTCAGCAAACCTGTAAGACTCCCCTCTTAGTTCTGACAACTCATCGTCATGGTATTCTATTGAGTGTTGACTCAAAAGCTTCAGCGTTTTATAAGAGTCATCGGATATGAGTTGAGCAGAACTAGGGCGACTGTCTTCTTCCTGGGACACAGGAGTGTTTACTCTGGAAGACTCCAGGTAAGAAGGCAATGACTCTTCAGCAGTGAGTTCTTCTTCTTCTTGCTGACCCTGTTCCTCTGAACAAGGAAAAGCATCGTGTTTTTCTGGCAGAAAATCTTTTAAGTTAATATCTCCCCGGGATAAGTCTTTCTGATATACATACATTTCCTTTTCTGGATGCTTTTTGGTTTCTCTAATAATGACTTCAGTGGGCTCAGCCTGGTTACCTTTTTCGATGTGGACTTCTATTATACGCTCCAGTTTGGGTTTCATTTGGTTGTCCTTCTCTGTGTGCTGGGCTGAGGTTTCAGCAGCAGACTTGTGAACGTCTGGAGATACTGCCGACTTATGTTCAAACAGACCTGCCAGTTCTTTGGAAGGGTCCCGACCGGACTGAAAGGCTTTCATGATGTCGTGCACTGACATGGTCTCTTCAATTCTCTCAGAGGCACCTTCGCTGCCTGGTGGAGAATGATAAACCATTCTGGTGGTTGTGGTGATGTGAGTCTCTTCCTTAACACGCATGCCTTTGCCCAGAATATGATTGTGGTCCTCATCGTCACTACTGGCTTTCATCTGAAACGCTTTGACTTTTTCTTTAATGCTAGACGTGGTGGGCTTTGGTTCCAGTTCCGTAAATGCAGGTGAAGGTTTGGGTGACACGGGCTCCTCTGGTTGCGACGGGGGAGCGTCTCCGGCGGAGGGCTCATAGCTCCTGATGACATGAACCACTTCAGTTCTTGTTTCTGTGATGACCGGAGGGATGGGGACTTCGTGGAAGAGTGGTTTGGGGCCAGTGCTTTCAGCGCTTGGTGGGGCTGAAGGTGTTTTTTCACTTCTTGTTTCAAAGCCACTGTCAGACAAGGGGCTTTTATCTTGGTCATGTTGAGAAAAGTCATCTGGAGACTCCAAAATAGTATCTGTTCCAAAAAAGGAATCAGCCATCTTACATAACTCTTTCTCAGAGGTGGAAGGCCTCATGGAGGCTGGAGGCATTTTGAGTTTGTGTTCCTGCAGGGCAATTGCTGGTTTTAAAATTCGTTTCTGTCTCTCTTCGCCATCCTTCTTGGCATCCTCAAACTTGTACTTTAAGTTTGTCAGAGAACTACTCCCGATATCATTTGTTAGGTAATCGATAACTTTGGTCAGGTTGTAATCCTTTTCAGAGGCGGCCTTTGCCTTGACTTGCACTCTCTCTGGCAGAGATGGAGAATGGCTCACACTAGCTTGTTGTCTTGCCTCTCTTATTTCTTCTGAACTAAATTCTATCCAGTCATCTTCAGGAGAGTGTCCTTTGTCACTCTTTGGTGATTTGAGTGGTCCTTTATCTACACAGACATCCTTTTTAAGGATTTCACTAACTTTCACTAAGTCTTCTTTTACTTTCTCGACAATTTTGAAAGGTTCTTCGTCATCAATTCTCCCTTCTTTGGGGAGTTCAGGTTGGAATGGCTTCTCCTCAGGCACATCTGTTTGGAGTATTGCAGTCATCCGCATTAGGTCCTCCTTCATTTCAGCCACATCTTTTAATATCTCCTGACTGGAAGATAGAGAAGATGGTGTAGACAGCTTAAGGGCAGACGGTGCAAGGAACAAAGATGATTTAACTGGAGATGAAGTTCGATTGAAATGGGGCTGAGGACGTGTCTCCGTAGTCAATGTTTTAATGGGCGACAGCAAGGCTGCTGCTGATTTTGTAAGTGAATTAGAGTCTGGAAGTTTCTTTAATGCTGGTTCTGGCAAAACATTGACTACAGAGTATACTGGCACTGTTATTATCGATGAAGTTACAGATGAGGTAGTTGCAGATATTGATGACCCAAGGGATGTATAGAGTGCACTTGCAGAAGGAGTTCTTAGAGACTGAAAAGCTGATGGTGCTGGAGAAACATAAGACCTGAGTGGGGAAAATGGCATTGCTGTAGTGGAAGGGAACACTTTCTCAACTGCATCAGTGGCCGCGTTAACCACAGAGCTCACAGAGTTTGTGGCTGTAGCAATTTTTTCCTGTAATGTGGCAGTGGCTTTGCATCCATTAATGAACGTTGAAGATGATGGATATTTCAGAGGGGAAATAGATCCGTTGACTAATGCTACCTCTGCATGTCCAGGCATCTGTTTCACCGGTGATGAAAGAGAAGAGGCCATTGTAACTTTAGCTGATGAAATGACATCAGCTGTTGATTTAGCTGGAGACACCACTGACTTTAAAGGTGAAGATATTAGCGGTGCTGCTGATGTGATAATTGACTTAAATGGCAGACTTGAAGAATACATATTAATGTTTGATTTGGGGGAAGCAGGGGGTGTCATAGTAATTGACGACCTCTCCAAAAGAGATCCTGCGGTAGTCACTGGGGAGGTTCGAGAGGAAAAGGTAGAAGTGGATGCCAGCCCCTTTAAAGGTGAGGCCTCCGTGACTGTGGGAGCTCTAACCAGGGTGCCAGAGGACACCTGGATATTGTATGGAGACTGTGACACCACTGTTTTTATTGGTGAAGAAATTGTCCGAAAGGATCTAATTGGAGATGCCACGTCACTAATGGATTTAACCGAAGATGTAGTTGATGCGCCTAATGTGGATTTGATTGGCGAAGGAGTCGAAACAGACCATATTGATTTTAATGGGGAAGCTGATGGCGTATTAGAGGAAGAACTTGACAAGGAAGTGAAGCCTGACTTGGCCGGCCCAGGCACTGTCATCGGAGCTGTGGTCCAGGACTGGTAGGGTCTTGTAGAAAAGAATGGCTTGTATGAGTAAGTGGTAGGGAGGGATCTTGTTGCTCCTGCACTCCGTTCAACTGTTTCTTAAATTTTAAAATGAAATCAAACACAAAAATCAACAAAAATGGTTGAGAAACAGAGAGACCAGAGAAAAAAATTGGTCAGTAAACTTTGAAATATTACAAAAGCAAGTACAATTGTTTGCATGATTCAGAATGGAAGAGGCAAAAGGAACAATTAAGAGGAAAAAAAATTTCTATAGACTCAACTAATCCAAGGTTAAAAATAAAACCAAATAAAACACAGAGCAATGTGAAATGAAAGACAGAAAAAGCACATTGCAACCAATAGGCCAACAATGAAAAATAAAAAACATGAGGAAAGAATTAATGATGAGAAAAATAACCACAATGGAAAACTGTTCACTTACTTCCTATTGACTTTCTTATGTGCTGGTTTTGAAATATCAGTAGCCTTTCTGTTTTGCCTGTATAGGTACATATTTGTTCTGCACAACCATATAACTCTCATTTCAGTAATTTCTAATGTTCCCTCTCCTTGAACCTCTCAGTGATACAGATGCCACCTGCTCAGAGCCATATCAATGTACATAGCTATATATTAAATGTTCTAAAACTCTTATTTTAGAAAACCACTCAAGCCTATTTCATGCAGAATCCAAAATAACTTTTAAGTGACAGGCAACTGATGTGCAAACTGTGAAGCCACTGGATTTTAAATTTGCATCTTCCATGCACAATTCGGTTATGCTTCACACCCATAAAAAGCCAATAAGAGCAAGAAATTTTCTGAGTCAGAATTTTAAAAGAAAAAAACAAAGAAAAGGAATGTTTGCATTGATCTTTTCCATGCAGTATATTCCTTTTGGTGAAGAAAAAAAGAAACATAATATGAAATGATTTTAGAATGCATGTGTACACACACACACACACACAAAGGGGAAAAAAAATCAGAAATATGGTTCATGGTTACCATAAGCAAGCAAAGCAACTGAAAACATTTTCTCATGCACGATATATCATGGCAAACGAGCCAAAGAAGTAATACAGTTTTTATGCCATATTATGCACAATGTGCAAACTTTAAAAATACTTTCACAAGAGCATTTGGAAAGAAGAGTACACTTTTTCCATGAGATGTTAAGTCTTGGTACCTTTTGAGATTTTTATGAAAATATTTAATACTGCATATGAAAAAATCCCTCTGCAACAGAATGTATCCATGTCTGGTTTGTCTTTATTATGGACAAAAAGCACATAGCACTCAGATATTTTTCATAATCCATTATACTTTTAATTCTCAAAAGGTATCATGGGGGAAATTTAAAAAGCACAGTCATATTTTTAACACCCCATATTTACGTATCTACAGTGGGATACAGAATATATCTGTACATATGTTTAATCAATAACAGAGGGGCCAATTCTGGTGCCTTCCCAGAATATTCATGGGACTCATGGACACCCCAAACCCTGCAGAAGGCGTGAGGCAGACCTACCACTAGGAAAGATGGATTTAGTACCAGCATCTTCTGGCAATGGGACAAGAAACATACAGATGAAGTCCACACACTCGCTGGGGGATGGCAAGCACACACCGAGTCCTCTCTATTTCTACAGTTCTAAGAAACAAACCAAGCTGGTCACAGAGGTTTGGAATAACTGCCAGGGGTTAAGTTCTATGTCAAAGTTGAGTACAGTCTCGCTCCCAGAAAGCACTGGTTCAGAATAGGAGTGAAACTCGAAGAGGAAATGAGAATCTGCTTCATCCTTACGTTCCTCTTCATGCTGTGCCCGTGCCATTGCTACAATCCAGTCCTTGGATTAGCAGCTACTCCCACAAGGGTGAAGATTTTCATTCCTAGTGTACATTTAAATTCAAACATTCAGAACATATCCTTTTCTAGGCTTACATATTTTTCTAAAGAGAAGTGGAAGAACTAAGGAAAAACTCACCCATTCATTACCCCTCCTAGTCATAATTCTCAATATTATATTGTTTAGTTCTTTTGGGAACACCACAATGCAGATGGAAGGTTTAGGGATTCCTTCAATTCAGTGATTTGGGCTCAGTTCAATGTCTCAAGGAAGGACTTATTTTTATAACTACCAAAAACTGGCAGAGCATCTCTGTTTTACCACTTAAGTCTGGCTCCACTAAGCAGAGAAGTCTTCTGAACCACATCTCTGGTTTTATGCTTTGCACAAAGCAGCCAAGTTACTGATTAGTTACATATTTTATGCTTTAATGATACATATTTTGTGATACCCTTTATAACAAAGGCCTTCCCTGGTGGCTCAGATGGTAAAGAATCCGCCTGCAATGTGGGAGACCTGGGTTTGATCCCTGGGTTGGGAAGATCCCCAGAGAAGGAAATGGCTACCCATTCCAGTATTCTGGCCTGGAGAATTCCATGGACAGAGGAGCCTGGCAGGGGGTCCAAAGAGTTGGACACAACTGAGTGACTTTCACTCTTCACTTATAACAAAGGGAATTCTGGATGACAAGTACTGAATTACATGAGACTTTTTTTTTTTTTTTTTTTTAGAGGTTGGGTGGGTTGGGTAGGTGGAAAGGACAGGGAACTATGGGAAAAATTGCATTCACTTTTTCTTCTAACACCAATTTAGGAGTCATAACATTTCCCTAGTTTTTCTTTTAGTCCTTTCTTACTCCTTCTCATTCTTCTGTCCACCATTATGCTCCCTCTCATAACACAGAGAAGAGAACCCTCTTCCTTCTATCAAAAGTCAAGGAAGACAAACTACAAATACCTTCATGAAGCTAACTGAAAAGTAGCAACCATTTCAGAAGTGGGAAAAATTCAATTGACGTTAGCACAGGCACCTGACCTTACAACTCATATATTCCCCAAACACACACCTTAGGGCGCAAACATCAGAGAGGAGCTAGCTTGTCCAGAGGTAGCTGACCTCAAGTAGCTGGAGCCTGTCCAGAGCTTAAGGATGGGGCCTGGAAGTCCCAAACATCCATGCCACGAAAGCCCTAGCTTTGAGGCAAAGTAGTATCTCAAGGAAAACGTCTATCCAGGAAATTTATACATACATCTAGTTAAACACACACACCTTCCCTGCTTTATAGCATAATGAGAGTTAATTTCAGCCCTTATGGTTTTGGAAAGATTTAGATAGTTATACTAGAGGAAAAAAGAGATCTGGAAGAACATTCATGAGTGTGGTTGGGTTTCCTTTTTCTTATGCTCCCTGTTTTGTGTCTGAATGTAAGAGCTCTCCAGGGGATAGATTCCAGAAGTTTATGCTAAGACCACCTGAATGAAGTAGGGGAGTAGTTTCCTGCTGCATATTTAGTATGTTATGTTGGCCCACAGAAGCAAGAATTCAGGAAAGATGGGAAAAAACAGTTGTGGTTCTTACTGGTAAATGTCCAATCCTCCTTGAACTCAAGTAACTGTGAGTAATGGGAAACAGCCACAAATGATTCACTCATTTAAAAATAATGTTTGCATAAATCCTCCTCTGATGGTTAAAGTGGCACCATGCCACATCAGTCAAACATACTCTTAGTTCCTGTTGGTGGAGAGGGTTATCTTGAGGGCCGTGATCACCACAGGTGATGACCATAAGGAGGAGGGAAGGAGAGGGGAGGGAGGACAAAGGGAGAAAATGAATGAATATGACTGGATGAATCTATGCCTTGATACTTGCAAGCTAGTTAACAGTGAACCAAAACATTTACTGAGAGAAGAAAAGGGTTTAACTGGTCTAGTAAAGCCCAACCTTAGAGTTGATATTTAATAAAGGATAGAGGGAGGGAGGAAGGGAGTAGGAGGAATTAGAAATCAGTAAACAAATGATACCTCAGGAAGGTAGGAAAATCTAATTCCTGCCAACTGGGAAAAAAAGAATCAGGACGAAGCTAGAATGACCTACCTATATTAAGACAAATGAAATAATGACCAGAGTTACTTTATCATCTTTTATACTATCCGACATGTATGAAAATGTTTTCTCTTTCTAGTATGGATTTAAACCAATCTTGGTATAGTGTTATTTCCTAACATAGTTAGCAGCCAAAGTGAAATCAGGGTTTTCAAAGTCAAGTGATAGATGTTTCTAATTCTTAAGGAAAAAACAAAAAAACAAAAAAAACCTAATGGGTTAAAAAAACTTTTAAAGCTATGATCTGGGGGTGTTTGTACCTTGTATCTCCAACTATGTACAAAATATTACTTAGATCTCATGATAAAATTTTCCTGTGGGCAGTTTTCTTTTGCCATTGAGTTTTCTTTCACATGACTCCAAAATTCTGTTTGTATAGAAAAAATGTCTCNTTTGTACCTTGTATCTCCAACTATGTACAAAATATTACTTAGATCTCATGATAAAATTTTCCTGTGGGCAGTTTTCTTTTGCCATTGAGTTTTCTTTCACATGACTCCAAAATTCTGTTTGTATAGAAAAAATGTCTCTTCTTATAAAAATCCACATAGATTAGTAAATGTGTTAGGAAACTCACTCATTCCAGGCTCAGTCAAGTAGCTGTAGCGCTTACGTAAAGCTAACGATGCAAAACTCTGTCGTCTATCCGTTTTCTCGGTCTGGAAAAGAAAGAGAAGAGAACGATTATGTTCCAGCTCCTTGTGACATTTTCATCATTTTGAAACATCTTGTAGAATGGCATGTCGATATCCTGTTTATCCTTATTTTTCTTCTTAACAGATTTTCTTAGGGAAATATTAGTTCCCCACTGTGATTCTACAGCTCCATCCCAATATCCTAACCAAGTAACTATCACTTAGCAAAATATAAGAGCACCAACACAGCAGACTACAGGGAACTACAAATAAAAGACGAGCGTTACAGAGACTTCTGATGCTGAGCAATAAATTCTCCCAAATTTGTTCATATTGAAAGCACATACATCACGATGTACACTCACTCTTTGTGAGTACATTCAAGGAAAAAGGCACACAAAGTTTATCATTCCGATTACTGCTATTGTTTCTGTATGTTCATACGCATAAAACATAGATGAGGAGATTGCAAACAGGTTAATGGCTTTATTGAAGTAATGTTACTGAATCTTAAAGCTGTTGATTCTATTTAATATTACTGAGCTGTGAGTTTTAAAAATCCAATGATCTTATAACTTGGAGAAATATTAGGAGATAACTTATGAAACTTAATTGAACAATTATACTCTTAAAAAATGGCTAAGATAGATGTCTTTTAGTAGAATATCAATAGCCATTGAACACATATTTTATAGTATATAAAACACATAAAATGTCATATATTATCACCATCTTTGATTTAAAACTTATACAGTAGATACTAGGTGAAAATACACACAAATGTTTATTTATACATGCCAGTCTATCACATTTAAAAATGCTAAATTAAAAAACTTCAGTTTCTCTTTTTAAGTTATTAGCCGGGTTTTAATTTTATCAAATGTACTGAAGTACTCTTCTGTATATGTGGAAGAATAAATTATTCTTTAAGAAAAAAAATATGTATCCTTTACCTCATCTAAGCTAAGATCTGCAAAAATATAATACGTTTCCCACACTTCAGCCCTCTGTACCTTCTTCTATACAGATTCTGTTTCTAGTCTATCTCTGATAGAGTAAAACAGAAGTGTTCATATTACCTCATCATCTTGATCTGACTCTGTCTCCTTTTGGTCCCAAGATGCATTGCAGAGACAAGGAATATTATAATGGACAGCAGGGAAAAGAATATCAGGATGTGAAAAGGACTGAATAGGGAGCACAAAATGCAAGCTGCTTTAGAAAGCAAAGTAAACCAAAAGAAGCCAATGAAAAATATCAAGAGCTACACATCCATGGCAAAATAATGTGTGACATTATTTGAAAGCAAAAAAAAAAAAAAATCTATGAACTATCAGCAGAAGCAGAAGCAATACACAGAGGACTCCATTATACAAACCATAAGAATTTGACACCACAGTCACAAGACTTAGTCAATCTACACAAAGAGACTAATAAAACTTGAGTTTCAAGAGCTTTAATCATGTAACAAAGCATTCCTTAATTGCACACCAAGGGCCTACTTCTTCAAGACCAGGGGAAAAAAGTTAAAATAAATCAGTATTAAAAGATACCTTTTTATGTGCTGGCAGAGTGATGTTTAAGTTGCAAACAGCTGTTTGAGGCAGTCCTTTTGTTGTCTTTGGTTCTTTCAGAAAAGACAGACGGCCACAGGGCTCTTGGCTGGTGTCTCTAATCTAGAAGAATTAAGGTAGTTGACAGTTATATAGAGACTTTCGTGAGGATTCCTGTCTGTGTAAGAGTTAAGCATGTTTGTTTTATGGGATTCTTTGAGAGGCAGGAGAAGTAAAGGGAAAAGGTGATAACAATCTCATGTCAGCCAACGTAGTCACATTTAAACTTGGCAAGATTTAGAATGCCCAATCAATAGTCTAAACACAGGAATGTTCTATTGGCTTGTCTCATCCTGACAATCCAATAGTCTGAGTTGTATTCATTTTCTTCCTGTCCAGTATTTTTTTTTTTCAAAGCCTCAGTTTTAACAATAACAGAAGCAATTAATAATAAAACAATTGCCCTATATCTTTTGGTTCTCTGAGGAAGAAGACGGTCTCTCCAGAATGTCCTGGGCTTGCCCAGAAATAAAGATGAAATGAACACTCAATCTGGATTTCATCCATTATTTGATTACTGAGCATTCCAGATATGGTGTGTTGTTATTGCTGTAGACTGCTTGGGCTTACAAACATCTGTCTAAATATAAATGATCACTTAACTGTTTAAAAGGCAGAAGCTCTTTTTACTAATTCTAAAGTTTTTCCTGGCTCAGAAGTACACTGACACCGAACTAGGACCGAAATATGATCTCATTCCTATGAATTAAAGTTTGGAGGGATATTTTAAACAGAAAANCACTTAACTGTTTAAAAGGCAGAAGCTCTTTTTACTAATTCTAAAGTTTTTCCTGGCTCAGAAGTACACTGACACCGAACTAGGACCGAAATATGATCTCATTCCTATGAATTAAAGTTTGGAGGGATATTTTAAACAGAAAAAAATCCCTAGAATATTTTTTAATCTTTAAGAGTAGTTTTAAAAAATCCACAGGCTCTCTCTTGAAGGTGCTTTACCTTGATGGAAAATGGCAGTCTATTTTCTTTGAAAGCATAAAAATTAAAAACAAGTTGCTGTCCTCCTTTGGTAAGCGGGGCCAGGTTTCCATAACAATCAACATAAATAGGTTTTCCTTCAAGAACCTTTTAGAGTAAAAGAAATACATAATTTAATGTTCATTTAAATTAAGAGAGTTCTGAGATTTTAAGTCAATATAACATTAAGATTGATATGTTTCTATGTCACATTTGTCTTCTGATTGGGCAGTTACATCTATTTACCACAAAAATAATTATTGGTTCACAGTAACTGTGATTGGAAACTGTAACATGGACGTGTAAGTGAATTATAGATTTATTCTCCCAATTTTAAACATATTTGAGAATGTGCCTGACATCAATCACTTATCCATAGAGTCTGAAAGTTGTTTTGGACTCTTGGATACTTATCTGATTACTGGTTTGAAAAGTGGAAAATCATGGTGATGTGTATAGACAATGACTATGATAATAACTCAGGTAGCCACAGGAAAATGGTGATCATGACCTAGATTCCTTGGTGGTGCATTTTAACCAATTAAAATAGTCTCAAAGATACTTAAGATTATTTAAGTGTCTTTAGTGGTGCATTTTAACCAACTAAAATAGTGTCAAAGATACTTAAAATTATTTAAGAGTCCTTGGTGGTGCATTTTAACCAACTAAAGTAGTCTCAAAGATACTTTAAATTATTTAAGAGTGAAATCTGTATCAAAATTTTAAAACGGAAACTAAAATTAACAACGAACTTGAAATTTATAGTACATGCTATATTATGACCTCAAAATGGAAAACTTTGCATCTGGAGAATGTAATAGAATGAACTTGCTGAAAACAAGGTACCTCAATATCTTTGCTTCTCGCAACTTCCTCAAAATTCTCTTGCTGCTCTAAAGTTTTATCCACTTTATCATCTGTCATGCAGAAACATCGCAGAGAGGATTCTACAGGATCATTCATTTTGGCAAAAACAACAAACTTGGCCATATATGGAACACATATTAATTCTCTGTACAGCTGTGTGGCTAACCCTACAGTTTCTAAAACTTGATGGCAGTCTGCAAGCCAAAATCTGAGGACGACAAAAACAAAACAGTAACAAAAGTATAAAAATGAGATTTCAAAGTCAAATCTTAAAAAAAATTTACCATTAAAAAAAAGTAGAGTATATAAAGGAACTAAACCAAAACATTACTTGTTCATTTAAACAAATAGCAAAGATGTTTACTGTGTTTATCAGACAAATAAACCCTACATTTATTATTTGTTATGATTTTGCTAAGAAAATGCTAAGGAATTTTTTCCTCTATTTTCCTTTCCATAAAACTCTCCTTCCCATCATATACATACCCATAATAAACCTTCCTTTCTACTCCTGTTTAACAATTTATTACTTCACCTTGGAAGGAACAAGAATTTTATGGTAGAAAATGGGAAAGAAAGGAAATCTTATTAGTTTTTATGAATTGCTAAGAATTTCTACTGGAAGAAGCAAGTTTACCATCTTACAGCTTCCTGTAAGGACTGGATAAGATGATATCCAAGTGAATTTAAAATTTCTGGAGTTAGGCCCAACTTTACCATCAACATTTTAAAGAATAATCATACTGGTATTAAGCACAACATTTTTTTACTTTCCAAAAGGTAATTAAAAAAACACAATTCCTAGTGCTTTTTGAAAGCCTTTATTTCCATACCTGGCTGAAACATTGGTTGTAAAAGAGACACAATCTTTTATAAATGTCAGAGGAGTAGTTCCTGTGATGTCTTCCCACTGAGCAGGCGATGTGCCCCCTGAGAGAACAATAGCAGATATATTGACTTTATTATAGATATGCTCCTTGTAAAATTTTTATCATCATCCTGTTCTTTCTGTATAGCCAGTAACGTAAAACTCAAACACTTTCAATTAATGACATGCACTAAAGGTGGTTTTCCTCTCTACTTTCCTTTTGCCAGCTTTATAGTGATCTCCAAGTAAGATAATATTAGATTAGAAAAAAAAATTACTTTTCTGTTTGTCTAGATACTAATGAATGGCTTAAACTTGGGGCACACAACTTTATTTTAAGCCACAATCTACAAGTGCAAAGGTTTGTTGCTTCAGGTAGACAATATGATTTTTTAAAATACAACAATGGCAAGAACTATCAGAAAGTTAAGAGGAAGTCCATTTTATCCTGCCTGAATAATTTAATTTCCCAGGCTAAAAAGGGAACCAGTCATTAAAATTATTCTTTAGAAAAAAACAAATGAGAAAACCTATCTTAACCTTGCACTTCAAGTTAAACATCATGTTAGGTTAATCAGATGATGTGTTAGCTCTGGATTCTGGGAGCTTATCACAAAAGAGGCCTATCACCTAAACGCTACATGTTTAGTCTCTTGGATCACACTTGTGAACGGAGTAGGTAAAAAGAATCACGTATTCACTGGGTTCTTCCCTACTCTTGGTCCTTTGTGGGAGCCTCTGTTTTCCCCAGAGCCCATCCAATTTCCTATAGCTTACAGGGTGTTTCTAGGTCAGTAACCTAAGTCACAGAGAGATTACTGGATGCTCCAGTAAATTCAGTAATACCTCAATCACCTTTAAAAAGCTCTATTGTTAACATTAAACTTAAAAGCAGGGAAAATGGTATCACTGAATTTTAACGGTCATGCTATCAGCATCTTCAAGAAATAATTACAGGAATAAAAGAGATGAGGTGATGGACAAGGAAAATGTATTTTTTTTTCCTACTCTATTTATAATGTTGGTAGGGAATTTCAAAGGTTTTCTGTCTTTGTACAGAATCATTGCAAGTGCTATGGCAAAAACAGCAAGAACAGCAACAACTTAACCAAACCTGTAATGCTACAGAGAAGGCGCAGATTGGGTGTGGTATCTCCCTTGTACCCATTGGAGACGCCTTCTCCCGAGGCTGGGGGCACTGGAATGGTCATTGTGATAGGCTTATGGAATTTCCTTCTTCTTGGTTCCACAGTGACAATTGGGCTAAATGTTGCTTTGTTTCCAAGGATCTTTTTCACAATTTCATCTGGAACAGGCTGGGCCTAGAGACGAGAGAGGGGACCTTAAATGAAGTTGGACATTTTTCTCTCATCAGGAAGTTGACTTTTTAGTTGAGGAGGAAAAGACCAAAAACAACAACCAAAAAATGTCTTACTTCTGCTGTTAACATTCTTGTGTATGCCTGGTGATGGCCATAATTGGCCATTTCTGGTAGTTGTATTTCTAAGAGCCAAATTGCTATTTGAGGTACACATATGACCACCATTACACAGAACTGCCACACCATTTTCCAAAACGCTGGTTGCAGGACCACTTCTAATTCTCACCAGCAGGTGTGAGTGTCTTAGATGTTCTGCGTATTTGCTGACACTTGGTATTGTCTGTCTTTTTTTAATGTTAGATGTTTTACTGAGTGAAGTTTAGCATATTTTAATATGTTTATTGGTATTTGGAAATGGAAGAGACTATAACCTCCCAGAACTTTTATTTTAAAGAAAACTTATTAAAAATTTATGGGGCAAAAGAAAAGTCTCTTATTCCTCCTTTCTGTTTCAGGAAAGAATGAATCAAATACAACGCTGTAGCAGGAACTAACAGCTCAAGTATGTCCCCAACAGAACACAGGCCTGGGCCTGCATGAAAGAGAGAGGGAATCGGATCGCAGAGCAGAGAAACCTCTCAGTCTAATCCAAAGGACAACAGACATTGAGTCTAGTATATTTTATAATCTATGCAAGGCATTTAGTAAAATACTACCAAAGGCAACTTATACTAATGTAAAAATGGATGTTTCCAGAGTTAAGTAACAAAAAGGCATACGAGATTGCAATGGATCTCAATTCTAGTCAACAAGCCTAATTCTTCTTCTTTTTTTTTTGTTTCTTTGCTATTTGGTAAAATATTCAATATGGGGAGACAGTTGAAGGGAACTTCATACTACTGAAATATAAGGTAGTCTCTTTAGGTCCAAATGTTTACTGAACTCTCAGTCAAATTATTAATTACTATATTAAGTAACAAAACAAAGTTATTTCAGGTTATTTTCCTTATTCAGTAGGGAAAAAAAAAGTTCTGGCTAGGTTCTAACAGAAATGAATAAACACAAGAAAGATCATTTTCGCCAAGAGTTTCAGCCAGCTTTCCAAACCAAAACAGTTTCCAACTGGTTGGATAAAACCCAGCATTTATGATTTGCTTGAACTAAAATTTGAAAGCTTGCAAGTTTCACTATTGCTGATTTTTGTGATGTGGCATATCATAAACCAAATGAATTATGGTTTGTTTCTTTAATGGTATAAGTGCTCTTTGGTGCTTTGTTGCTCCACATTACTGAGACCAATAATCTATGATTTAAAAAAAGATCTTTCATCTTTTTTCCTATCATACAAACAAAAAAAGATGTTTCAAGTGATACATCTAAACAGAAAAACCCTAAAATATGTACCTATTTTGATAAGCGTCTTAGCTAACTTTGTACTTTTTATTTAAAATAGATTGATGGTTCTCCCAATGGCCCAATGCTTCAGTTAGCAATATATCATTAGGATGAGTCATGACAGCAGTTTTCAGAGCAGAACATGCTCACACGCCCTCTCCGTGTACCAAGGAGAAAACCTTTTGTGAACATTACCTGGAGGCCTACTCGAATTCTTTTGGTTAAAGCACCCTCTGGGAAAGAAGCTTGGACAAGGGGCACAGTGGTGCTGCTCAGAATTCCACCTTCAGGACCAATCTGATTGCTTTCCTGCTTAATCCGTGAAACCACTGCAAAATACTGGGGGAAATCCTTAGTGATAATCCTGCAGATGCGCTTTTTCCCTAACTCCTCCAGGCTGTCAAGTTCTGAAAAGAAAAAATGAATGAAAAAGCCATGAGAATAAGCCTATCTACACAATACCTTGAGACAAACTGATGTGTAATTCTGACAGGTAAAATTATTTAGATTCAGTAGTCAAAACAGAACTTTATGACATAGAGAAAACTATAGTGACCTTAAAATAATACTAAGCTTTGCAAAAATATTTTATAAAGCTATTCATATGCAGTGTTTGTAGAAAAATATTTCTATTAAAGAGGAATAAACATTTTCAAAAACTGTCCTTTTGCCACAAATGGACAAATTTCTGCTCTTTCAAGAAGAGATATGTTAATTCTGTAATTATTTATAATAATGCCCTCAACTGCCCAAAGAATGAGTCACAAAATAGAAGGGCCTCACAAGAAAGGAAGTACCTCACTATGTGTGAGAGACTCTGGAACTTTATTTGAAAATCTCTTAACAATATTTTAAAATATTTGTTTTGATGTGGACTATTTTTCAAGTCTTTATTGAATTCGTTACAATATTCTTTCTGTTTTATGTTTCGTTCTTTTGGCTGCAAGCATGTGGGATCTTAGCTGCCTGACCAGGGGCTGAACCCACATGTCCTTCACTGGAAGGTGGATTCTTAATCACTGGAATGCCAGGGACATCCCTAAAATATTTTTAAATTACTCAAATTATCTGTATCATCACCACTATCTGTTTACTCATCAATGGCCTTCATCCATCAAGCTCAATTTACCTACAAGTGGACACATCTTCCGTTCTGTCCACCTGCAAACCTACTTCTTGCCTTGTAGTCCTAACTCTGGAAGACGGTTTGCTTTACACCTTGCCCAGTCCTCCCGTCTGCTAGCTTTGACTGACTTTCCTTTGTACTTCATATCCAAAGATCAAAGTCCAGTTGGTTCTCTTTTGGAAATGGTGTGCTCTCCTGTCATCCCTTTGGTTCAGACCCTGTTTCAACCAGCTCTCTGACTCTTTGGAATCACATGGACTGTAGCCCACCAGGTTCCTCTGTCCATGGAATTTTCCAGGCAAGAATACTGGAGTGGGTTGTCATTTTCTACTTCAGATTTTCCCAATCCAGGGATTGAACTCACATCCCTTGCATCTCTTGCACTGGTAGGTGGATTCTTTATCACTTGGTGCCACCTGGGAAACCCACATTACTGATACCACCCCTTAACCATCTCCCTGTCTTTGCCTCCTCTTACTCCAGTCTACTTCCTCCAGTGAAGCCAAATGGATTTCTTTCAAAAGCCCAACTGTATGCAGAATTCTGATAGGTTTAATGAAAATATATGATTTTAAACAACAAACAAAATAATATTTGAGACTAAAAAGAGTAGAAAAGTATTTTAGAAAAGATTTGTAAGGGGAAATTTATAAAATTTGCAAACTTATAAATATCACAATAAAAGAGTTATATAAAGAGACATTAAATATGTATAAGAAATATATAAGAATAGACAAGTAGGTCAGGGAGACAAAATAGAATCAAGAAATAGATTTACCTTCATATATGTGTACACATACACACCTATATACATATATAGTATATATGTAAGTCTATATATATCTACTTTTATATATCTATTATGTATTTAGTATATTTAAATCAAAGTCATACATTTAAACTTGAATTCAGTCAGGAAAAGATGGTTTATTTAAAAGATGATATTGATATAACTGAAAATCTATTTGGAAGAACAAAGCTAAAGCTCAATCACTATATCTTACCATATATTAATAAAAATTCCCTTTGGACAAGAGACTTAATTACTTAAAAAAATCACCAAAAAAAAAAAAAAAAATCAAGAGTATCTTTTAGCCTTGGATAGGAGAAACTTTCATATTCAAAACTGGACCCTCATACCTATGGCTGATTCATTTTCTGAATCATATTCATTGATATATGACCGAAACCAATAAAATATTGTAAAGCAATTATCCTCCAATTAAAGTTAAAAAATGGACACTCAGAGGCCTAAAAGGCAGTTTTATAAAATTTAAATAACATTTATTTCCTAAAAAAATTCTTTTAATTGGGATAGAGTTACTATTAGCTTTTCCTTTAGTTAGTTTTTACTGCACAGCAAAGTGAATCAGCTATATTATACATATACCTCCTCCCTCGTGGACCTTCTTCCCATCCCAGTCATCTAGGTCACAACAGAGCACTGAGCTGAGCTCCTTGTCAAAGGCAGTTTGACTGTATAAAAATGTAAAGCTTTCTATGGCAAAAACAGTATGCGAATGACAAAAGGTAGGCTGAGAAAGGTACTAGCCACACACAACAAATGAAGAACAAATATGCTCAATACTGATGGCAGCCACAAGTTGTTGACAAGATGACAGAGAAACCAGAATAAACTGGCAAAATGTTATAAACAGGCGGTTCACAGAAAATGGCCAATAAACATATGAAAATATTCAATCTTCGTAATTTACATGGAAATGCCAATTCAAACACAGTTCAACCTCCTGCTCCACCCACCTCCGGGAAAGATTAAAAACCAATAATATCAAGAGAAAGCTGGGGGAAAACAGATGCTTTCAGTCATTTCTGGTGAGTGTGAATAGCAATAATCTTTTGATAGTGTAATTGGGCATCTTCTATTCAGAATGAAAATGCATCTATCCCTGGACCCAGCAATCCCATTTTCTGACATTCTCTTATAAAGGGGAAATGAAAGTGAAGTCGCTCAGTCGTGTCCGACTCTTTGCGACCTCTTGGACTGTAGCCTACCAGACTCCTCCGACCATGGGATTTTTAGGTAGGATATTCCAGGCAAGAATGCTGGAGTGGGTTGCCATTTCCTTCTCCAGGAGATCTTCCCGACCCAGGGATTGAACCCAAGTCTCCTGCATTGTAGGCAGATGCTTTACCATCTGAGCCACCAGGGAAGACATTCTCTTAATAAGCACAGGCAAAGCAGCATTGCTTGAATGACTAAAGCTTGAAGGAGCCTGTGTGCCCATCAGTAAGGTTTTATAAATCAGTTCATCCACACACTCACTCCCACAGCAAGTGGCTGGAGGATTCAGATCCATCCCTTTACCAAGGATTTACTGAGAACACGCTGTGTGCTGGCCCTAGTCTAGTCACCAGGGGTACAGCAGAGAGCAAACTAAAGTCACAGCCACAGGCAGACTACAGTCTAATAGGTGGAGGATCAGGAAACACCTCTCTGAGGAGGTGACGTTAGAGGTGAGCTGTGAGGGAAGGAGGGAGCCAGACAGGTAGTGACTGACATGTGTGTCAAGTGAGGAAAGAAACAGGATGCTGAGCAACATGCATATAGTATGATCCTTTTTAGAGGAAAAGCATAATCTATGTTGGTATACTTTTATAAGAGAAATTTGCAGAAGAAACCTACGCTGTTAGCACTGAGAACTGGAGTTGGAGGTGAAGTGAGGGGAGGGTGGGGAATAAGTGAGTGTTACCTTTGGGTTTACATGCTGGGCTGGTTTTAACTGCTATAAAATAAAGGGGCGATCCCTACACCTCGGGCAGGGGAGTGGTTTGGTTTTGTTGTTTGCTACTCAGAGAAACCTCCCTTCATTTCCCCTGATAACTACGGTACATGCCTACCACCGCTCCACTGTCAACGCATCTGCCTCCTCTGTTAGACACAGGGCTGAGATTATGGCATATTCTACATAGAAACGTGTAGAAAGGTAAAACAGATGGTTACGTAACTGGATCAGTGACATATTCTCATTTTACAGATTAACCACTACCAAGTTAACTGTTAACTAGGAGAGAAACAGGGTCAACTCAGATCAAAGATGGAACTGGAATCTTGGTCCAACATTTGTTTTTTTAACCATCTCCTCCCCTCTGCTCTGTCAAAACCTAAATACTGAGTCCCTAGTGAAGAAAAAGAAAACAAAGGTAAATAATAATAATAATATTTAAAGCCTACTATAGAAAAGACAGGAAGGAATCAAAGAGTTTGTTCAGAAAAATATTCCGGGCAAGTTTTCACTTATTCAGCATTTGACAGCGAATAAAAGTTTCCATTCAGAGCAGATATATTCCCTTTCCGATGATTTGGCTTATTTTAAAAAGTCTGAATTCCCAGAATTCATAATGTCTGCTCCAACTGAGAAAGTTCTTATAGTTTGTTTCAACTGCTGTGCAACTTATCACCATCAGCTAAGTAGATTCTTTTTTTCCTTCTGTCTCAAAGCTATGATTATGTCCTCCTTTAGAAATGGCTCAGGATTCCACACAGTGCAAGCAATTTACATGGACTCTGCCATGAAATTACACCCTTCAAACAAGACAGATGTCCTGAACTGAAATGTAACAAGTGTGTATCTGGTGAGTATTAAGCTTACTCCAATCAGTCTGGACCCACTGGAAAGAGTAAGGCATCTTTCTGGGGACTTATGATAATGTGTACTTCTTAGCTGCTTGTGTTTGTGCGTGTTGTGGGTGTGTGCACGGACATTTGTGAGGAGTTAGAGGAGCTTGGACAGCACGGAAATCAAACTAGTCAATTCTAAAGGATATCAACCCTGAATACTCATTGGAAGCACTGATGTTGAAGATGAAGCTCCAACACTTCGGCCACCTGATGCAAAGAGTCGACTCACTGGAAAACACCCTGATGCTGGGAAAGACTGAAGGCAAAAGAAGAGAGAGGGCAGCAGAGGATGAGATGGTTACATAGCATCACCAGTTCAATGGACATGATCTTGGACAAACTCAGGGAGATAGTGAGGGACAGGGAAGCCTGGCATGCTGCGGTCCACGGGTTGCAAAGAGTTGGACACGATTTAGTGACTGCAAAAAACAACAAGGTAGAAACAGATGTTTTGCTCCTGGAAACAAATGCAGTGGGTTTAGGAAGAACTGCCACTTTGTGTAATGGAGGTCACTTTATCACACTTGGGCCACATTACCTTGCGTGAAGCACTAAGGCAACTCCAAACAGGTGAGGTGTACCCGTCAGATGCAGCAGATGAGTGGCAAATGGAGAAGCTGCATGCTCAATTTCTGACATCTTTTAGGATTTGCCAGTGACTCAGGGACCCTCTGTGTTGTACTCTATCTCTTTTAAAGCCGTTAGCAATTCCTCTGTCATCTAGCTCCCAGAGCAGTGTGCCCCCAAACTGGCCTCATCAGAAGTAACACAGTGTTATGTGTTAATAGCAGAGACTCTTAGGCTTCTGTGATGGAGGTTCTGAGTTGGGAGCCCAGGGATGGACCCTGAAACTTCCCCCCTCAACTCAGGTGACTTCATGACTTGACATAGTTGAGAAACAAAGTCTTAGTAGACTCTTACCCTGTATCTGTCTTTAAGTATCCAGACCCCAAATTATTAAAAACATGACAACAGGATCCCATGAAAAACAAGGACATTTCGATATGAGAAGAGGTACTTATGGGGGAACAATAAATATCTATTAGTTCTAAATGATTTTTAAAAGGATGTACTAAACCACTCCATAGCTATAGAATTAAAGGAGACAAGGGCATAAAACATATTAAAAGCTTCTTACTTTTCAGGGTGATTCTAATGCCTGCACAATGAAAGGACCCTGGAATCCCTCTCTTTTAATCCGTTACTAGTAAAGCTTTTTTTTTTTTTTTTCCCCCCTCTCTCTCTTACATACACTGACTTCAAAGGGAAAAAAGAGGTGAGTTCTGAAATAGGTTTGGCCAGGAGGAAGGTTAAAATTTACACTTACTGCATGTCTACCTTGTGGCAGGTCTATTACTATTTTGCCCACATAGCATTTTGGTGAAGTAAGCGTCTGAAGTTCAGAGAGGCTAAGTGACTTGCCCAAATTAACTTAGCTGGTCTGCTTTAGAGCTAAGACCCAGGTGGGAGAAGGGACAAAACCACACAGACAATGGACATCAACCACTATATAACACAGTGTCTTTGCAGGCGAGCTGGCGCCTGGGCTGCTGCTGCTGCTGTTTAGTTACTAAGTCGTGCCCTACTCTTTGCAGCCCCATGGACTGTAGCCCACCAGGCTCCTCTGTCCACGGGATTTCCCAGGCAAGAGTACTGGAGTGGCAGTGGGGTGCCATTTCATTCTCCATTCCTGCTTGGCAGGCAGATTCTTTAAAGCTGAACCACTGGTCAATGGTTGATAAATAGATAAGTAGTGGATAGATAATGAGTAGTGAGTAGATAATAATAAATGGGTGAGTAGTGGATATCAGGACTTTCCTGATAGCTCAGTTGGTACAGAATCTGCCTGCAATGCAGGAGATCCCGGTTCAATTCCTGGGTTGGGAAGATCCCCTGGAGAAGGGATAGTATACCCACTCCAGTATTCTTGGGCTTCCCTGTGGCTCAGCTGGTAAAGAATCTGCCTGCAATGCAGGAAACCTGGGTTCGATCCCTGGGTTGGGAAGCTTCCCTGGAGAAGGGAAATGCTACCCACTCTAGTATTCTGGTCTGGAGAATTCCATGGACTGTATAGTTCATGGGATCACAAAGAATCAGACACAACTGAGCGACTTTCACTTAGTGGATAGATATGCAAACACCCTGATCCAAAAGATGACATAACTTCTTATTGGCTCACTCCAGAAACAGAAAGCTCTGATGACAGTGGAATAAGAAATGGAAGCTAATGTTCTACAGCATTCTTGCCTTGCTGATGAATGATAAATTTCTTAAGTAGCTTGTAACTCATTTAGTTTCCTTCTTGGTAAAAGGTGTGACAGCATTTTCTGTAAATGAGATTTTGCAACAGAGCAAGAAGGATCATAAAACGCTTTGCAAATATGAATGCTTATGAACGTCATAATACAATGAATCATAAATAACAGAATTGAAATCACATTCCCACAAAATAAGTTTCTCTTAAAGCATTTAAACTATCACCTTGATCAGTTTGGCCTCACTCTTACATGCATGTCATAAATGTCTTGATAACTTGGTTAAATAAGTCCATGACTCTCTTTCCTGTATGGAATCTGTTTTCTAAAGGCTGTTTGTGATCTGCAGGTTTGAGAGTGAATAGTCGACAGAAGAAATACAAGCTAAAGGTTTCACAAAGGATGATTTCTGTATCTGGGGTTTCATTTCTGGTCATGTGAATGTTCTCTTGGCTTGCTCTTCTAAGAATGGAGTATTTAATAATGAGTGGTGGGAAAAAATGGAGTCTTAGAATATCAGAATTCAAAAGGGCAGGCTAGCTCATATGGGTCTGTAGAAAGTTTTTGTAGACAGGCATCTTAGGTTCAAATCCAGTTCTCAAACCAGTGAGCTTGGACTTTGGACAGATTCCTGAACTCTGAGCCCTACATTACTCGTTTATAAGATCAGGATAAGACATTTTCCTCTGCAATAGATATGACAAATAAATGATACAAAAACCACCAGCACAGTTCTGTTGACATAACTTAGGTTACATATTCTTTCCAAGGTCATACAACCTTGGAGATGGAGGAGAGCCATAGAGCCTGCCTGTGGCAGATCAAAGTTTGGATTTCTTTTAAAGAAAGAGCACACGATTCCTGTTTTGCATTTCTACAAGTGTATAAATCAGAACTGCTATCATTTTAATTTCATTCAGTTTTTAAGGGAAAATTTCCCAATAACAGAAAGTTAAGTAGCAGATAAATTAGGGGAAATGAGGGAAATAAAAGATAAACTTATAGTATTTAACTCTGGCTATAAAATTTGGTGGCTCAGACAGTAAAGAGTCTGCCTGCAATTCAAGAGACCCAGGTTCAATCCCTGGGTTAGGAAGATTCTGTGGAGAAGGGAATGACTACCCACTCCAGTATTCTTGCCTACAGAATTCCATGGATAGAAGACCCCAGGCAGGTGACTGTCCATGGAGTCACAGAGTCAGACATGACTGAGCAACTAATTTTTTTTTTTTCATAGAATATGGGGAGCAATAACACACTTGTAATATACTCAGTGAAATATTTCAGAAAATTATAGACATTCATTTCTTGGAACTAAAGTTCAGCTCCATCTGAACATGCAACTTTTGGAACTAGCCCTCTATGAGGTTCCAGGAAAAAACCCTCAAATTATAAACTTGACCCTTCTTCCTCAAAGAAAACATAGGAGGACATTTTTCAATTTTTATTTTGGAAAAATTAGATTCATGGGAAGTTGCGAAGACTGTACAGAAAGGTCCCATAATTTTCGTAATTTAACTCATTGAATTCTAGCATCTGCTATTCATCTGTCTGGATCAGCATTATTTTACATCAAGGTAGAGACCTTTGTTATTCAGATTTGCACAAGTAATTGAGGGCTAATGATGCAGAATGTCTGGAAACAATGACATTGTTTGTTTTCCCCTCCTTTAGCAATCCTTGAAGTTAATTTTTAGAAAACTAATTTCTAATCATTACATGCCCTTTTCCTGCTTCCCAGACCTCCTCTCCTCATTTGTGGCATCTGTTTGTTTAGAAGTTGCTTTCTCTCTTAGATACGGGTCACTAAATTACTGAGGAAATGTATCACCAAGAGTGGCAGCACATGCCTGGGGAGAAGTCATTCATTTCTTCATTCAGTCAACAAAATTATGATGGAGAGACAACACTGCTAAGAGCTGATACGTACGTGGGGCGGAATGACTGTCACCAGTCAGAGCCACTCTCTGCTCACATGAACTTTAGAGTCCACCATGCAGAGAGCAAAGTTCAAAGCTGCTTACAGAAGAAGACAGGCCAGGTGCCGTAGACTATTTACCAGTGGAACTAACTTGGACTGGGCTTTATGGAATGCCTCCTGGCAGAAGAGACGTGAGGGAGGGCATGTTTGGCCACACTGGAATAATCAATCATTCTAAGGTTTTCTGCTATGACTGCAGAGGCCTCATATTCTTTGCATCTGCTTCTCCATGTTATTTTCTAGAAAAATATCCTTCCACATTAGATTACTTTTCTATTTATGTAAATAAATGGCTTTTTAAGCAATTAGCCCCCTTACATAACTTTCCTCAACCCTTCTTTTAACCGTTGGTACTATATCCAGACAAGAAACAATGAAAATAATCCTATCTTCAAAATCAGGATCAGATATAATGTCTTAAAGGTAAACACCAATCAGTAACTCAGCATGTGGCACAAACACGAAAGTGCACTGTGCTCCGAGGGGCCTAGACCTGCGGTGTCCACAAGTCAGCCTCATTCACACCAACACTGAAGGTGATGCAGGGTATGGCCCAGTCTCTCACACGTCTTCAGTGTCCCTGGAGGGCGCTGAGGCCCCCTGCCTGACATGTGACAGGATGTCTGATGTCATTTTTGGATCCAATAATGGTTCATTAAGACATGGCATTGCTAGCAAGTCCATTACACAGACGTGTATAAAACTTGGCATTGGTACTGCTCATCTGCTTTGGTCCTGTTTTTATTCCCTGACTAGCAGGGGTGATGGAACTGCTCTGGTCCAGTTATGTACATGGTGGGCATCATTCCATTGATTTAAAGTAACTTTTATATGGCAATGGATGGAGAGCAAATTAGTATTGTGTTATGGTTCAATTAATAGTTATTTAGCATGCTTTTTCTTTTGTTTTTTTTTTTTAACACTCCAACCACAGTCTATTTTTTTTTCTTTTACACTCCAACCACAGTCCTGACTTGGTTAAGTTCAGGTTTTACTTTTTCCTCCAGAATTTTTCAAAATCAGGAACAGATTTCTCCAACAGGTGGTGCTGTGTGCAACATAAAGCTATATACTCCACTTTTCAGTGCTCAACTGATTTCTATGATCTAACTTGACAATTTAAGATCACTGTTTGGTCTCATGGTTGATAAAGTAAAAATTAGTTCAATTGAAAAGAACCAAAGTAGCAATTTTTAACTGTAAAGCATGTTTCTAAAATATGATTGATATAGTTAGACAATAAATTATGGACATTTTATTTTCTGTTAAAATTAGTATAAATTTTCCTTTCCTACTTCAACTTATAGTAAAACAATATATGTAATTATTTAATCTAAAATGTATTACCATAAAATTTTACTTTCTCTCATCTGAACGTTAAGCAGTGTTAACAAGTGAGGAAATATTTTCCTAGTGCTGTAATACTGTTTGGAGAACTTCAGCAACATTTTGTTCCAATACAGTGATTGGGATTTAAAAATAATAGCAAAATTCACATATCTTCAAAGCATGCTTTTGATACTTGGGTAGTAATGATTTTGATTTTAAAATCTAATAGATTTTAGACCTAATATGTATAAAAAAGAATCTACTACTGTCCATGGTAGTGCTGTCTAAAAAAATATAACGCATGCCGTATATATAATTTAAAAAAATTAATAGCTACACTAAAAAATAAAAGAGGAATAGGTGAAATTATTTTTAATAGTATGTTTTCTTTATTTCAGTATATCCCAAATGTTACTATTTCAACATTTAATTAATGTAGAAATTATAAATGAGATGTATGTTAGGTGGGTACTAAATCTTCATCTCTCTGGTATATTTTACATTTATATTTGCAGCGCATCTCAGTTTGTATTAGCCCTATTTCAAGTGCTCTCTGGCCACATGTAACCAGTGGCTACTGTATTGGTCAGTCCAGGACTGAGCATTTCTCAAACTCTTCAATTTTTAAGACCTCTAAGGAGGAAGGATTCTTTTACTAATAAATATTACTCCCAGGTCCAGTATAACCACAAACTATACAACATCCCTTTGGGGTCTGACTTTGGAGCCATTTATTCTATTTATTTTATTGAACTTTAGTTGATTTATAATGTGTTAGTCTCTGCTGTACATCAAAGTGATTCAGACAGATATATATATTGTTTTTCATATTCTTTTCCACTATAGCCTTTTAGAAGATATTGAGTATAGTTCCCTGTACTATATAGTAGGACCTTGTTGTTTACCTATTCTATATATATATAGTAGCTTGTATCTGCTAATCCCAAACTCCTAATCCGACTCTCTCCCCATATCCCCTCTCACTGGAAGCACAATCTTAAATACGGTGATTTGAACTTTGTTAGTTTCATTCAAGTAAGGTTTTAATTAAACTTTCAAAGTGGATTCAATTTGCTGCACTTGAAAGATGATGCTTTTGCAGGAGCAGACTGGGTACTTTGGTTTTGCGGTATCTTTTTCTCCCCCGAGAAAACACCAGTGAACAAGTGCTAGAACAACATTTATGTCTGCTGCCAAACAGAAAAGTGGCTCCTGCTACGTGATACCTTAGTGGTAACAGCAGGTTCTTCACACCCAGACCAACTGTCCTCTGTGTCATTCTAGCCTCTTATTTCAGTAGAACTTTGCTAACACACCTGCTTCACTAGCATAATCACTGTCGCCTTTGCCCTGAGCTTGAAGGTGCCACAGATAACTCGTCTCCATCTTATTCTTCAGTGACCGTCTTTCCTGAATACACATCATGTCTTTTGGAATCATACAAGAATTAAGAGGGTACCTTGATTCATAATGGAAAACTTAAATAGCAAATGACATTTCTGTCACCTTTTCTTGCATACAAAGCACCTTTATAGGCATCCTCTAGCCACTGGGCTGGAAAAGGTCAGTTTTCATTCCAATCCCAAAGAAGGGCAATGCCAAAGAATGTTCAAACTACCATACAATGGCACTCATTTCACATTAAGGTTATGCTCAAAATTCTTCAAGCGAGGCTTCAGTAGTATGTGAACTGAGAACTTTCAGATGTAAAAGCTGGGTTTAGAATAGGCAGAGGAACCAGAGATCAAATTGCCAACATTTGTTAGATCATAGAGAAAGCAAGGGAATTCCAGAAAAACATCTACTTCTGCTTCACTGACTATGCTAAAGCCTTAAACTTTGACTTTGTAGATCACAACAAACTTTGGGAAATTCTTAAAGAAATGGGAACCAGACCACCTTAGCTGCCTCCTGAGAAACCTGTGTGCAGATCAAGAAGCAACAGTTAGAACTGGACATGGAACAACTGACTGTTTCAAAGTTGGGAAAGGAGTACAACTAGGCTGTATATTGTCACCCTGCTTATTTAACTTATATTCAGAGTATATCATGTGAAATGCCAGGCTGGATTAATCACAAGCTGGAATCAAGACTGCTGAGAAAAATATCAACAACCTCAGATATGCAGATGATACCATTCTAATGGCAGAAAGTGAAGAGGAACTAAAGAGCCTTTTGATGATGGTGAAAGAGGAGAGTGAAAAAACTGGTTTGAAATTCAACATTAAAAAAAAAAACAAACTAAGATCATGGCATCTGGTCCCATCACTTCATGGCAAATAGAAGGGGAAAAAGTAGAAGCAGTGACAAGTTTGTTTTTTTTTTTCCCTTGGGTTTTAAAATCACTGCAGATGGTGACTGTAGTCATGAAATTAAAAGACACCTGCTCCTTGGAAGGAAAGCTATGACAAATGTAAACAGTATATTAGGAAGCAGAGATGTCACTTTGGTGACAAAGGTCCATATAGTCAAAGCTATGATTTTTCCAGTGGTCATGTATGGATGTGAGAGTTGGACCATAAAGTAGGTTGAGCTCCAAAGAATTGATGCTTTCAAATTGTGGTGCTGGAGAAGACTTAAGAGTCCTTTGGACTGCAAGGAGATCCAACCAGTCAATCCTAAAGGAATCAACCCTGAATATTCATTGGAAGGACTGATACTGAAACGTACTCCAATACTTTGGCCGCCCAATGTGAAGAGATGACTTATTAGAAAAGACACTGATGCTGGGAAAGACTGAAGACAGAATGAGAAGGAGGGTGGCAGAGGATGAGATGGTTAGATAGCATCACTGACTCAGTGGACATGAATTTGGGCAAACTCTGGGAGATAGAGGAAACAGAGGAGCCTGGCAGGCTACAGTGTATGGGGTCACAAAGAGTTGGACATGACTTAGCGACTGAATAAGCCATCCTTCATTTGAGAAGATACAGAGGTGAGGGAGCATTATAGAAAAACAACTAGATTTAAAGTCCAAAAGTCTTGATCTATCAACCTACTCTTCCCTGAATGGGTGGTGGTGATGGGATTCCACTAGTCCTGGTGGTGTCCCTGTGTGATTTGGAAAAGGGCATCCACTTGGAGTGGACATAGCCCTCCAAGTATATGGCATGGTAACTAGACAGTAGTTTTGAAAAAAAAAAAAAGATAAAAATGACGCTTTTAACCTCAAGGCCAGTGTCAGAGCACATGAGTTGGCAAGTTGAAGAGGCAAGATTTCTGCCCCTGCTTGCTCTCCTGCCCAATTGTATGTACATTGCAACTGTGTGTATGGCTAACTTTGAGTGTGGTTTTCATGTGTCAGACATTGTGCTATGAAATTTACATATTTCAGCTCATCCATTCCCCATTAGTTCTCTACGAGGTTAGAGAGACTTAAAGTTTGTAAGTGGTGGAGCCAGGACAAGAATTCCAGCCTATGTGACATCTGCAGTTCATAACCCTAATGACCAAACTACATTGTGCAAGTTACCCTCCTCTTTGGACTTGCCTTCTATGGACAGAGGAGCCCGGTAGGCTACAGTCCGTGGGGTCGCAAAGAGTCACACGACTGAGCGACTGAACTGACTGACCGACTTCCCTGGAGTTACAATTTGATTGTGCACACCAAAAGGTTTTACAAGTTTTAAAAACATTATAGAACCATAGCCTAATCTTTATAATTGTGTTGCATAGTAAAAAAAAAAAAAAGAGTACATATACATATATATATATATATATGAATATATCACTGATCAAAATACTGGCTAAGATGCTTTCTAAACACTTNGTTTTACAAGTTTTAAAAATATTATAGAACCATAGCCTAATCTTTATAATTGTGTTGCATAGTAAAAAAAAAAAAAAAGAGTACATATACATATATATATATATATATATAAATATATCACTGATCAAAATACTGGCTAAGATGCTTTCTAAACACTTGGGTTTTAAGATTTTCAGAGTAGGGGGTACACTAGGACTAGTTATAAAAGTAGAATATAGGTTAGTCATACAGTAACATAGAATTCATTTATGGAAAAGAGGGTTAAAATGAGACATTTATAATCAGACAGGTATTATCAAGGATCACTTCCCATAGATGACAGATAAGGCTTAATGGTTACAAACTGGGGAAATTAATAGGTTAAATAAAGCTATAGTAGGATGAGTTACCTCTTTTTTTCCTTTAAGGACAGTCACTGGCTTATTTTATGCACTATCTTTATCTTGCTAATTAACAGCTATCCAGAGGACAGAGTGGAGAGAGTAGAAAATAAAATGAAACCTCAGGCTTTTCTTCCCACAAGAACTCTGACTGGTTGGACCTTGAAGGAAAAAGAAGGGTTTGATTTTTAGAGATAGACTGATGTTTATTTTTGCCTGATTTTCAGGGAGGGAGGTTCCAGTAAAACGAAGTTTCTCTAGGGATAGAACAAGAATGATGGTAAGTGGTTCTTGAGCTGAGTATGAAATCTGATCAATTAAGTTTCAGTTATAAAATGTGTGTCTTGGTTCCTTCATTATTATTACTTTTAAATTTAATAATAGTCCTCATTTTTCCTGTTGTGGCCTCCAGTACTTGACTTTTTTAAACTTGGAAGTACTTTCATTTCCTTTTAATTGTCTAAAATGGAACCAGAGTTTATCTGGTCTTTAAAAATGTAGCAAAGCAACTCTATCCACTATTTCCAAGATAGCATGTAGAATCCAGGACAGAGGGCTATATCATTGTATCTTTAAAACATCACACAAATGCCCTTAGTATGGTAGTGTTTTAGCAATCAGTTGTCTAAGCAAAGATAGGAAGACTTCCTATTTGAAAATTAGCTTGTTGAAAACAAAATGAAGACATGTCAGCATGAAATCTTGGAAATCCATTCCATCAAGAAACTTAAAAAAAAAAAAAAATCTGCTTGTGCCTGATAGGATATACTATAATATGTGCTCAAAAATGAAGAACATACTTTAGAATCCACAATAGTGGGTATTTGCAGTTAATTAAAAAAATTAAACATTACCTTCCTCACTTGCTCTAGTCACATTTCAGATACTCAAGATTTACATGTGACTAGTGATTACTGTTGAATTGCACAGGTACGGGATATTTCCATCATTATAGAAAATTCCATTGGACAACATTCTCTTAGAATATTCAATATTCTTCCTAAAATATCATTACTTTCTCAGAACTGTCCTCAAAGTAAATGTTCCCCTTTAACTTTTCCCCCTGGAGATTAACATTAGTGAAGTTTAAGGTAGAAGAAATAGACTGATGTGAACTTTCCTCTAGAGCTGCATATTATGCTATGGTTCCTCCTCCTGTCCGTTCTCCAGGACTGGGTGGGAGTCTAAGTCAACACTGTCCCCAGTACTGGTGGCTCATCATTATTAAGACAATACCCTGCCCTCAGCAGCTTACATCATCAAGGTAGCTCTTGGTTAAAAGTAAAATAAAATCCTTGTGTAGAGGATGCTACCTTTAAAAAACTAGTAATCAACAACAGCATTTAAGAAATACTGGATACATGAAAATATTTTTATACTTTATTTTCCTTAAAACAAACAAAAACTATCCTTTTTGGAAAACCCATTTATCTTATTCTCTCCATTTCTTTTACCTGAATCATCCATATTTTTTTACTCTTTTCAAAATGCTAACTCAGTTCTTTCCTTTAGGATTTATTCTTTTTAAAACCTTTGATTGTGTTTTCTTGTAAATTTTTGTACAAAAGAATGATTATACTTCATGCTTCAAAATAAATTAAGGTAATAAAAATCAGAAATCTTAATCACCACTGCATGTTCCCATCCATCAGAAATTATCTTAAGTTGTATATGGTATAGGATATAAATATCAATATTATATATAAACATTTACTATATACTTATTACATCTGTAACATTTAAAGTGACTATTCTCGATCTTGAAATCTAGAAGTTTGTAGGAATTTTTCTTTTTTGGTTTATTTTTCTCTCCACAGGATACACGTTTCTAAAATAAGTGGAATATTTAAAAGCTTTTGCAAACAGGTAGAATAGATTTCAACCCTGGTGCTGCTTCTTAGTTGGGGTAACTTTTTATAAGTTACTTAACTTACTTGAACTTCAGTTCCCTCATCTATAAAGTAGGATGAAAACTACCTACCTTATGGTAGTATGCTTTCACTTAAAATTTTAATATATAAATGAAGTCATCAGTGCCTCGTGAATGCTAGACTCTCAACAATGATTAGATTCCCTTTACCCTGCTGTACAGACATTTTAAAATTCTTGGCTGGCCATGATTCACCATGTCTTATACAAAACCTTTGGTATGACAATATTTTTCTATGGAATGAATATAATAGTGACAATAGCTGATATATATCAATGGCTGGAGTAAGTAACAAGGGCTGCATTTGAAAAGTGATTCACATAATGACTATTTTTTCTTAACAGCAGCCCTATGAAGTGAGGAAGGCAATCTCTGTTTTGCAGAAAGAACAGAGGCTCATGGGGATCCAAGAGCTTGTCCATAGTCGTCCCTCAGACACCCTCGAGTCTGGGTAGCTCCTTCATGCACACTTTACAACCAGGAGAGACTATGTTAGATGCTTTCCAAAAGCCAGTGAATTAAATGTGAAGGTAGTGAATTTTATAGTATGTGAATTAGATCTCCAGTGAAAACGCTATATAAAGCAGTTGCTGGATGTGTAGGGACTAGCAAGTTAGTATAAAGGTTTGCCTTCTTTATGGTGATTTTGCTCTACCTCTCTCTCTTTTTTTTCAACATTTTAAAAAGAAAACACTATCCCAAGTTGGCTTCCCTAGTGGCTCAGAGGTTAAAGCGTCTGCCTCTAATGCGGGAGACCTGGGTTCAATCCCTGGGTCAGGAAGATCCTCTTGAGAAAGAAATGGCAACCCACTCCAGTATTCTTGCCTTGAGAATCGCATGGATGGAGGAGCCTGGTAGGCTACAGTCCACGGGGTGGCAAAGAGTCAGACACGACTGAGCGACTTAACCTTCATACCAAGTACCCACTCTCAAAACAAGTCTATTCACAATGTCTGCTAAGAAAAACTACTATGATTCTAAGGGTTAGACAGCCCGAAGAAGGTGTATATGAGAAGGTGACATGCTTGCTATAGGCCTGTCTTATCAGATCAAGGAAAAAGACACTGGAAGCACCAAAGATTCCAATCATTAGCCTGAACCTCATTTTTAAAAAAAAATGATTAGAATCCAGGAGAAATTAAAAATCTCTAAGAATAATCTGGGAGAAGAATGAGATAAAAGAAAAGGGATGGAAATCATAATTTCCCAAACAGAAAGTAAACACTACCATATGATTCAGCAATCCCACTCCTGGAGAAAACAGTAATTTGAAAAGATACATGTACTCCAATGTTCACTGCAGCACTATTTATCATAGCCAAGACATGCAAGCAACCCAAATGTCCATCGACAGAGGAATGGATAAAGAAGATGTCATACATACATACATACACACACACACACACACACACACACACACACACACACACACATATATAACAGAATATTACTAAGCCATAAAAGGAATGAAATAATGCTATTTCCAGTCACATGAATGGATCTAGAGATTGTCATACTGTGTGAAGTCAGAGAAAGACAAATATCATATTATATCATTTACATATATAGTCTAAAAAGGTACAAATGAATTTTTCTGCAAAACAGTCACAAATGTAGAAAACAAACTTACGGTTTCCAGGGAGTAAAGGAGGGAGGGAAAATTGGGAGACTGGGACGGACATATATACACTACTATATATAAAATAGATAACTAATAAGAACCTACTGTATAGCACAGGGATCTCTACTCAATACTCTGTAATAACCTACATGGGGAAAGAATTTTAAAGAGTCAACACATGTGTATGTATAACTGATTCGCTTTGCTGTGTACCTGAAACCAACACAACACTGTAAATCAATCATACTCCAATAACAGTTTTTTAAAGAGTGAATGTATTTTCTTAAAAACGCTCTACATGTTTTGCATGCTTTCCATTATTATTTTACCCCCTCCTTACACATTTTTGATTTAGAAAACTTTCTTAAGCTTTGGAAATATTGATATAGTTGATTTAAGACTGAGAGAATTATCAGAAGTTTGTACATTAGTATTCAGATAGGGTTAGTTTTTTAGGTGAAATCGAACTTCATGCCTTATACGTAGAAAACAACAAATGCTGAGGAACCCGATTCCCACTTTAAAATACAAATGTAAGAAATTTAAGGGCTGTTTGCTTCAGTGCTGGTCATTCATTTGATTCCTGCCTACAGACATTTATAGAAACAGGTAGTCATTGTAATTACCTTCATCCATGCCATTAAGTAATTCAGTTAAATCTTCATTTTTACTGTCAAACTGATGCTCCTTCCACGTTTCACCATTTTCACTGCGAAGAACAATGAGCTCTCTCTCCTTGCCTCTCATAGACCCAAAGTGAGGGATTTCCACTATGACAGGGCTGGAAAAAAAGCCACATTATTTTGGTATCAAAGGAAATGTGTTTATAGTTTCATACTTTTTAAAATGTTTCACTGACAATATTCATTTGAAAATCAGAGGTGCCACTAAGGTTGGGAATGATTTCAAAGCTGCAGAATCATTTGCTAATTAAATAATATATTAGAAGCCTAAAAACATGCCATCACTCATTCATTCACAAACAATTCTTGGGGGCCTATCACATGTTAGGCATTTGATTTAAAAGAGGGAAAATATTCAGCACACATTAGGAATCGAGGAATTGAAAGTTATTAAAATAGACCATAAGAAAGAAAGTTGGTCCGTTTTTAAGAACACAATAGGTATATTATACAAAACACTCATGATTTAAAAGGACACAGTCATTGCTTAAAAGAAATTTTGTAAATTATTTTGAAAGATTACTGATTTTTTTCCCCTCAGTAAGAAAACAATGACTGTAACAATCCACTCCCTCCAACCGTCAGTTTTCATAACGTTCATGGCCTGTATAGTCAAGAGAGTTTCTTTAATTTTTAAGTTGCGAAATGGGCTTAATTTCCTCACTCTTGTTAGACTGCATAGGAATTAAACTTTCTGAAAAAGCACTATTGGTTTGAAATTGTCATATAATAATCTGTTAATCTTTGACAGTGTCCTTTTGCAAAAGAATGTAAAAAAATGGCTGCATATTGAAGCTAGCCAATCAAGCACAGGAATAATTCTGTTAAATTTTAAAGTAGGATAAATGCTAAAAAAGATGAATGGAAGTAAGCAGACCACAATCACACACAGTTTATGTAGTTGGATTGTGCAGCTTTATTTTATGACATTTAAGTAGACAGTATCATTATTCTCCTACAGAGGTTGTATGTAACCTCACCTCTTAGCCTATGTGATTATGTACAAGTGGGAAAAGAAGGTACAGGCTTAAATAGGTAACAGCATAAAAAGTGATAGCAGTTGTAATGACCAAATGACATAAAACATATTAATATTTGCGTTATTACAAAAGCATTCACTTAAAATAGGATGATAGGTATGAAAATATTACTTTTGGCAAAATACTGATCATTAATTAAAATCAAGGGCTTGAAAGGTTTTTTATAATGCATTTATTTTTTGATGAGTAAAAACAGAATCAGCTATTCCTAACAGTGTTAGTAATTTCAAGAGTTATTAAGATGTTTACCATATTTTTAACCACACCTGGATCAGACATTAAATTTTTTCTTTTTTTTGAGAACTAGATACAATCTTTGCAGGTTCATGTATCAGATACTGTCACTGTAAATATTTAAGGGATGTGGCTTTGTGTAGGACATTCAACAACACTGGAGAGAAGAAATGAACGAGGGCCCGGGACCAGGGTGAAGCCAAGCATAGGTTTCCATAACAGGTTTCTTCATGCAGACTGCCAAGGCCAACACACAGTCAGACAGACAAGCAGACAGACGAATACCAACACATTTCAGCTTACACAGAAGAAAACAAAACAATTTAATAACTTTAGGAAATATTCTACCTGCTGCCTATTTGGTTTTCTTTCAATATCTTGTATTCCCAACATGTTTTTCAAAATCAGTCTACTTATTGATGCTTTTCCTTCTCAAAGTCCATAAAGTTTACTTAGTATGCATAAGTACTTTAAAAAAATGTAACTCCACACACATACATATATATATACACACAGATATATATATATATATATATATATACACACACATATATATCATTTATAGCAAATGTTGATTCAGAGTCTGCAAAGACCTTCTCTTACACTGGGTTAAAATTAGATCTTCGGTCTATCTTAAAAACTACCATCATCAGTTGAAATATTTTAAATGAAAGTAAATTTTGCAAAAGCACAAAGTTATGAAAGCAGAATGCTTGCAGTGAATTCCACATGCTTGAAAAGCACAAGAGAGGTAGCGGTGGGTGCTACATTAAGTCAAGCCACTATGATTTTATCTTTTCTTTCAGTGACAAACATCAACTGAAAGCATTAAAAACTGAAAATAAAATTAAGACAAGAATAAGACCATGGGTGTGATAGAAAAAAATTGAAAATGGAAAAGAATTGTAGACATTCTGTATCTTGTCTATAAAGATCCTACCCAATAAATTTTGTTCCTTGAGGCCCAAGCTGCAGGATTCGGCTAACCAAGCTCTCACCCTCATTTACAGGGGGAGGATTGGTGGGAAGATGCAGTTTACTGAATAGCATCCATGCAGCAGGAAGAGAAACAAGAAGGGGAAACTGTGAACAAACTGTCAGTCACGACAGAGCCTGTCTGGTTTGCACCCAAGTGCCACCTCAGAAAATAAATTCATTTTTTTCTCTTAAAGGACCAGATCACAATGGATTGTTTCCCCCCAAAATTATCATTAAGAAGACATGTACCCAAGATAGCCATTTATTCAATATGTCACGTGTCAGAGTGGTGCCTTGACTTCCACGGGGGCTGCTGGGGTTCCGTGCACTCACTGAGCAGAGAACATGCTTCTCGGTTAGTAAAAGCTTTGACCAGCAAACTGAGTTAAGGAAGTGCCAGCCTTTCAGCTTTTCATAGAATTACATAGCTTTGTGACCTTTGATTCTATACCAATGCTGTAATCGATCAAAATGGTCCAATTCAACAGATTTAATAGTTAATTCAGTAGATTTAATTTAATTGACAAGGATAAAGAAAATCAAAGATGCGGTATAAGGGCCAAGATGAAAATTGACAAAATGACTTACCCTAAAAATTGTGCCCCTGCAGGACCCATTTCTACCAGTCTACTGGCTAATCCCTCTCCTTCCACCATGGGGGGTGGGTTGGCCAGTTTATGTCTCTTTACCAAACGGCAGGTGATGCGGGTGGGGGCCGTACACTTGCGTGGAGGAATGATAATCCTCATCCCATGGTGACGGCTTCCCCTCATGGAGCCCCCTCGAGCATCCACCATAAAGCTAACCAGAAACCTGCAGAGGAAGATCAGAGGCCGAGTCAGGGAGAGACACCAACCATCTTCACAGTCAGTTCTGAAGCTAAATGTTAAAGTGACAGACACAAGGTAGCTAGCATTTCCTCTCTTTAAGAATAAACTGGAAGTAAATACCTCAAACATGCATTCAACTTGTGAACTGAGAAAAAGTGTAAAACACGACAATTTATTTTTGGTGGCAAATGGCCTCTGAACAGAAGTCAATCACTCTGTCGATGCTCAAACTAAAGGAATAGTGAATGTTTCAAAGCTGGAAAAAAAACTGACTGTCTTGCATTTAAAAACAGAGTCCCCTAAACAAAACCACTATATGTGGTTGCTGTGGGTGGTTTAAATTATATTCAAGGGTCATTGTAACTATACATGGTTTTAGCCATTTGCTGACTATGGAATCTCTTCTCCCAGGAATTAAGATGAAACTCCACAGTATGTCTTAAATGTGAACAACTCAGAAAATAAATGTATATTTAATCATACCGACACTAATTTTTACTCTTTTCACAAAGCAGAAACAAATAAAAGCAGAAAGTGACTAAAGTTTTACTAAGGCAATTTTGATGGAAAGAGATTTAATCTTTTCAGTATCAATCTGGCTTTAAAAACTGTTTAAAATAACCAACATTTGAGTATCTTTACAGAAATGCAAAAATTGTTGAGCTGACTTTTTAGAAAACATTTCTATATAATTCTCTCATTGGCTGCTATATTAAAGCTAGGGAAGAAAAACTATTTATCTGCTTGTGCTTGTAGCTATGAAGATATAAAGAATTAACTGTCATATTTGGGTAGTGTCTTTTAAAATTTTTTATTGGCATATAGTTAAATTATAATGTGTTATGTCTGCTGTACAGCAAAGTGATTCAGTTACGCATATATATAATTTTTCATATTCCTTTCCATTATGATTCATCGCAGGTTACTGAATATAGTCCCCTGTGTTAGACAGTAGCAACTTGCTGTTTATCCACCCTATGTATAATAGTTTGTATCTGCTAATCCCAGACTTATTTGGGTAACATCTTGATTCCTATCATATGTTCATGAAGAAAAGACCTCTGTGACTCCTCCCGCCTTTGTCACCGGGTTGTAAAGCGCTCTAGTAAATGTAAACCAATGAGCCCAACGTATGGAAGAGCGCACGTCAGACAGGGGAACACATAGTTTTACATTTTAGTTCTCACATACGAGAATACGCTTATTCGTGGAAGAGCACTAAATGTTGATATTTAGAAAACTGTCTGAATATCTACAGTATTTGGTGTGTGTATATGGGCGTGGGGGCAGACAATCCCATCCATTCAAATCCTCTACTGTTTACTCTTCTGTAACACGGTTCTAACATCCCCCCAAATAGATTTCGGACCCTGCTTGGAGGTCTTAGCTGGAGACCCCTTCCTAAAGAGTGATGCTTCTTGACCTTGAAAGAGTAACCTCTTCAAAGAAGCAAATCAGCCCACCATCCCCATGGAGAGAGGCAGGTGCATGGGGATCACCTTTCAGCCCAGCAGATTTTCAGAACCAACTGTGGTCATCAGTGAAGTCATCATCAGCTTCATACCTTTTTGCTTATTTTGGATTTAGCCATTTTCCTCTGGATTAATGAATGGCTTTTATGTTTTGATATTATTGTATCTACTTTGAGAGACTGGAATCACAGGGACATTCAAAGTAGGAGGGCATGAGACAGACCCCCTCAAAAACAGAACAAAACAAAAAAACAAAGCTCCCTCCTATTAAAAAACAAAGATCCTTGTTCACTTGTACAAGTGTCCAGATGAACTGTCTCCAGTGCTGAATGATCCAGGGCTTCCTTGCAGCTACTCTGGGAGCCTTCATTTCCTTAGACATGTACAAGCTTAACAACCACTTTTTACCCAGTACTGAAGACAATGTGGCAATATTATAAGGAAGCCCAAGACAAAAATTTGATCTTTCCTAGCTTTTAGTAGTTAAAAAGGGATTTGTGGTTGGGACTAACAGTAACAGAATGAATGAAAAATGTCTCAAGATAAACTCGGTTTGAAAATGCAGTTGTATTGGTACAAATAAACACTGGAGTATTTACACTGAGAGGGCCTTGCTCACCCTGGCAACAAACAACTGGTTCTCACTCGCACACATAATAATTCAGATCAGGTTTGTCTTGTTCACTGCTCTACCTACAGAGCTGAGCATGATTCTCACACATAATAAGCACACAGTAAATGTTGATTGAATAAACCAATAAACAAAACTATTTTGTTAAGTGTGCTTAGAAATTGCCTAGGTCAGATTACTAACATTGAAAAAAAATACGGAAAAATATATACATATATAAATACATGAAATATATATTATGGGCTGCCCTGGTGGTTCAGATGGTAAAGGATCCACCTGCAATGTGGGAGACCTAAGTTTGATCCCTGGGTTGGGAAGATCCCCTGGAGGAGGACATGGCAAGCCACACCAGTATTTTTGTCTGGAGAATTCCTATGGCGGAGGAGACTGGAGGGCTACAGTCCATGGGGTCTCAAAGAGTCAGACACAACTGAGTGATACATTTATATATGTATAAATAAATGAAATTTATAGGTATAGAATATATATACATATATACACTGAAGGTAGTCTAAGAAGGTTACCAGTGTCAATATAAAAATACCCCAGCTACAGAGAATATCAGAACCAAATGGAAAAACCATGGCTTAGAAGATTTTAATGACAAGTTGGAAGAATCTCTTTCTCTGTATTCTGCATAGCACCCAGCACATAGCTGGGGTTCATTACTGATTATTTATTGTTCTAAGGTTTTCAGCTTTATAGAGCCAAAAGACTGAGGAAATATGGGGCAAATGTTAAGCAGAATATTGAGTCCTATTATTCAACAACATCATGAAATGCAGAAATTTGTTTTTTAAGCTTCTGCCTGGTGGTGCAGTGGGTAGAGCATCTGCCTGCAGTGCAGGAGACCTGGGTTCCCTCCCCAGTCAGGAAGATCCCCTGGAGAAGGAAATGGCAACCCTCTCCAGTCCTCTTGCCTGGAAAATTCCATGGACGGAGGAGCCTGCTAGGCTATCCAGTCCATGGGATCGCAAGCAGTCTCACAGGATTGAGCAACTTCACTTCTTACATGTTGTATACAAAATAAAATTTCATGCACTATAACTTACAAGAACAAATGAAAAGGTAATACTGAATCATATTCATTGTATCTTATTAATATTTAAACTAAAGCAGGAATTCTACAAATGATTTTAAAACTAACACATGAATGCATCTAATTTTAGGAACAGCAGGATGACAAATGCTGATACACTTACAGACACTGACACAATCTGTGGGGAAAATTCACATAAATTAAAAATACAAAAAGGGAGGATTCACATAAAAGACACAGTTATCACCTTGAATCATACTGAGGAAGTGGAGAAGAATAGCTGCAAAATAATTTAGAAAGCAAATGGGAAAATTAATGTAAGATAATTAGAAGCAAGCAACAGAAAATGTCAATGATAAGCAAAGGAAAAATAAAAACCATCAGAAAACAAAACCAAGGCACTTGGCATTTGTGGGACAATTTGGAAAAAGATTTGCCTCACATGGCTATGTATAAGCTACTCCATAGACCTGGCGTTAGTGAACTAGTTCCAAGTGTATAGCAGTGTGTATTCTCCTTTTCAAATAAGCCCAACTAGCTGCTATTACTTTTCTTCCCTGAAGAAGTCTGTTGTCTTCAATGAATTCAAGGGGAAGGAGAGATAAGTTGCATATTCAAATACTATACTGTGTCCAGTGCAGAGGAAAGCTCATTTCTGATTTTATTATCCTATGATGCCTCAGCTTCTCAATTTACTAAATTAAACCCTTGGACTTTTCTTTCCTATGTAGAGTACAAAGTGCTGGTTCTAGATTTTGGTAACATGGTGGCGATTCACTAAACTTGGTTCAAAAAATTCAATATGTTTTCCTACTGGATGAATGTATTCTGGGTGTTTTATATTTTCCATCTCAACTCTGACTTTTTTTTTGCTTTGGCAATTTTAGACCCATATACATCTACTATAAATCATGTAAATATTTTAAGCAGTTTAAAAATTAATATTACTATAATTAAGAATTTTTCTAATTGAATTAAAGAAATGCAAAATTGATGACTCAAAGACCACCATGTAGTTTATAAAGCACTTGCATGTAAATTATTTCTGTTTAAATGACATTGTGGTGACTTGTGTTTTACAACTGTGATGTTACAAGCCATAATTGTGTAAGAATTCTTTAAATAATTTGTAGCATTACTCTGAGCTGAGGACTTTTCCTCTGTAAAATGGGAATGATAAAACTTATCTCAGTGTCATTTAAAGGTTCAAATAAATATTAAATAATACATGTGAAAAGATTTAGCACAATGCCAGATATATGACAAGCACTAGCTATGTTAGCCATCACACTTTATTGTAATTCAAAGCAGCAGAAAATACTTCATAAGATATATAAGGCACTTCACATATGTTAATCATAGTTAATTTATTTAATTCAAAATGAATCTGTACTTGTCCTGAATTACAATTAATTTATGGCCTAAACATCAATTTCAGAGGTGAAAATACTTTGAAATTTTCAAATTATTTCTTTCCCATTGGTAAACATATTGATTATCCCAAGTTTTAATTACCTATGAGGCAAAGAAACCAATATCTAAAAATACAGTAATTATCAATTTAGCAGTTGAAGCAGGTCACCTCTTAGCTGCCTGCTGACTAATAGGGCAACAAAGAGGAGCCTCTTTGAAGTAGTTTTTACTATAGCTCTTCTGGTGTACACACATTGGTACATTCACTGTTTTTTCTTTTAAAAATTCATTTATTTAAAAAACTTTAATGCGACTTCATTCTAATTTTATTTCAGGAAAATAATATACTCAGAAAAAAACATTTGAATAAAGTAAAATGAAAAGAAAGGACTATACTAACATTTTTTTATTGAAATGCAAAATGAAAGGCCTAAAAGTGGTGCCAGAATGGCCAGGCAATTTTCACGCACCAGCACTTTATTAATTTCCTTTCTAACACTGTATTTTGTCAATAGAAACAGATATGCAGACTTGCCTGGAAAAAAATTTACTAATGATTTACAAATATATGCCACATATACTCATTAATAAAGTCCTTTAGAAGATCAATATGTGAAACTTGCCAATATGAATTTATAACTGTAAATGATAAATGCAATGTTAATTTAACAGGAGAAGTGACTTTCTGGTGACTTACCCAGAATGAACAGGACTTGAGACAAGATTGACATTGTCCAAGGTATCTGCAGCCCAGCTGTAATGTCTAAGAGAATCTGAGTCAAATTCTCTTGTGAATGTTAGATGCTGAAAAATAAACAATATATTATGTCAGCAACTCACCCAAGACAGTGGTTTCTCTGTACCTATAAAATATACCTGTTTGTCTCCATCAGTCCAGATAGTTCAACATTCAAAGTAAGCATTTTCTTATAGTCATCTCTTTTATCCTCAGGTGACCAGTTCCAGGACACCCCTCACCCACCTGTGCCTGTGGATACTAAAATCCAGGGATACTCAAGTCCCTTATATAAAATAACCACTGTCATCAGCCCTTTGCATCCATGGGCCTAACTGTACATTCCTCTACAGGTCTACATTGCAGTTTTCAAAACTTCAAAAAATAAAGTTCATTGATATGCTCTATTATTTCAGTCTTTTAAGAAACCACTTGAGTAATTGGCACAGCACAAGGAAGATCACAGAAGCAATTCTAACCACGATTTTAAGTACTTCAAAAATCTCTTGTTAATCCTACAACTGTAAATTTCTTTCCTGAATCTCAAAAAAAAAAAGAAAAAATTCAATCTTGGTGACTTCTATTTCCAAGTGGGATAGAGAAGCCCACAGCAGCAATAGCGCTGTGCTAAGCACACCAGGTAAGTATGGAAATCATCTGTCTCAGCAGGCAGCAGAGAACAACTGAGGCACAAAACTGGAGGACCTGTACTTGGAGAGGAGGTGACCTGCAAAAAGATGAGCTGACTTTCTGTTTCCATTTTTAACTTGAGGCATTTGTCAATTACCAGTACAGATGGCATCTGGGCTTTGTGCCTACAGGGGCTACCTGCAGGGGAATACAAAAACCAAGAGAGTTTTGGTGGAGATCTGGGTGGCCTCAAGCACGCTACAGATTTCCGTTCAGAACATTTGCTAAATTCTGGGGCTGTGCAGAGCAGGAAGCTGAAAAACCAGCCCGAAAATTTCTGAAAGGCATAGTAGAGCTTTGGGACAGTTTCATGAGAAAAAGATTCAGAGTTTGAGACTTAGAAAGGGAGGGGCCTCAAAGATCATACCAGAATTTCAAATAAGGACCCTGAAGGGCCAGAGACAGTTCAGAGATTGCCTGAGGCTTATCAGGGCTTCAAACCAGCCTCATTTCAGCAAAATCTTGATTGGATTAGAAGACTCAACCACCCCTCTATTTGCATAGCAGAGAGAAAGTGACTCCTCTTTGAAGGAATATATCATCTCTGGGTGTGTCATGTTTACAAACTTGTTTTTAATACATCATGTCCAGCATGCAACGAAAAGCTGCCAAGGATGGCCAGAGCACATGAACAAAACCAGAAAAAGATACCCAGACACTATAAACAGACCCCAAGGTCATCCTATATTTGGAAGGAAGCTTATAAGGACTTTCATTATAGTCATCATAATAACTATGATTAGTATGTTTAAGAAAATAGAAAAGATAGAGAAAATAAATTAAAGTTGGATAATTCAATAGAGCACTGAAACATGTAGAAGAAAGAATCAAATGGGTCTTTGTCCAGTTCTCAGTATAATGTGAGTTCTTGAGTAGACACAACAGAAAACAAGGTTGGTAAACTGGAAGTGTAAGTGGAAAAATATACAAAATAAAGGGCAGATTTAAAAATTTTATGTTATACTGGACTATAGTCGATTTACAATGCTGTGTTAGTTTCAGGTATATAGTTCAGTGATTCAGTTTCATATATCTACATCTTTTTCAAATTCTTTTCCCATTTAGATTATTATAGAATATTGAACAGAGTTCTCTGTGCTATAAAAAGTAGGCCCTTGTTGGTTATTTGTTTTAAATATAGTAGTATGTGTATGTCAAGGGTAGATAGTTTAAAAGAATGAAAAATACAGAAAATGGTATGAGACGTAGAACACAGTGAAAAGTTTTAACATATGTGCAACTGGACTCTTGGAAGAAGAGGAAAATAAAGTAGAGGCTAAGTCTGAAGACAGAATCACTAAGAATGTTCCAAATCTGATGAAGGACAGTATTTCACGACCACAAACGATATCAATCTCATTTTTCATCCTCCTAAAGATTTGCTTTCTATTGAAACCCCAGTAAAACGGAATTTGAGTGTTAAATCACACACACACACCCCCCCACACAGAGAGAATAATAACACATCAGCAGAAAAACAAGGACTGGTTGAAAGTCTCTATAAAAGTGATGTGATCCTCTCAATCCCCTCACTGATTTATCTGTCGCCAAATAACTAACTGCCCTCCATCATCCTTGGCAGAAAGTTAGAGGTATAGAGACCAGAGGAAGAAGATGAGAAGGTTAAAGGCACCATAATGAAAATGGAGATTAATTGAAAGCTTATATACCAAATGTTCAGACCCAAACTTCTATCTTTACTGGTCTCCCAGATGGACAGTTAGGGATGGAGCCTGGAGGCTGAAAATAGAGTCTTCTCTGAAATTTTCCAGTGAAATGTTCCAGGTTCATGTCTTTAGTGGAAGTCACAGATGGCAAGTCCTCTACCATGCAGAGTACCCTGGGAGCTTAATACTCAGTTATCAAAAGGTACCCCAAGTCACTGTCTCTGGAGAGAGGGGGCTGACGGTGTATATGGAGGTTCTTCCTTTAATCCAAATGAGTATGTCTGATAACAGGACGTGACTTTTTATTGGTATGTATATTTGATAAGAAAACAAATTTTCTAAATTACTGTGAATTATAAACATTAAAAAGAATAGCCCTGAAATCAAACAGAACAATAATTTGTAGAGCACATACGTGCAGTCACTATCCTATCCAGATCTTAGGGGAATGCAGAAATGAATGTTCATAAAAGTTTATAGAACCAGGTTCCTAATCCCCAAAGAGCAATACATCACTTCAGAAAGTGCCCACATTTTTTATGGCTTAACCAAAGATTAGATGTTGGCTTTAGTCTGGCCTCATTTACCAATTTTACTGACTTTTAGAGACCCCAAAGAACTGCCCTCCATGCATAGTTGCTTCAATCGTGTCCTGACTCTTTGCAACCCTATGGACTATAGCCCACCAGACTTCTCTGTTCATGGGATTCTCCAGGCAAGAATACTGGAGTGGGTTGCCATGCCCTCTTCCAGGGGAGCTTCCTGACCCAGGAAGGAACCCTGTCCCTTAAGTCTTCTGCACTGTCAGGCAGGTTCTTTACCAGTACTGCCAGCTGGGAAGCCCAACTCACCTCCAGAGGAGGGCGAAATATTTAATGTCAAGTAGTGGTGCTGCTTACTTAATATTTTAGCAAATGAAAATTCCTACATTTGGGGCCTTAAGGTTAATTTCCAAAGGACCCATTTTTTTTCAAGCTCTAATAAATAAATAATATCACTCCTCTTTGGTAATTACAGTAAATTATTTACCCTTGGCCCTCTAAGAAACATGCACTGGCGACATTAATTATTGAAGCGATCAGTTATATATATCACACAAAAAGGGAACACTGCTATCATGTAATATTTATGCAGACAGGAGTGTGCCAGCACGTGGGGACCCCTCTGACTCCCTCCTGGGTCCCTCACCCTCCCCACTCCGAGGAACTCTGTCATAACACAGATGAACCAGTGTACAATGAACAAACACAAAGGCTTGTTCAAAACAATTGGCCAGATGTCCTGACATTTGTTCCAGTTTTTTTTTTTTTCCCATAGAGTTTTGCAGAGGTGTATGGGCAGGCCTAACAATTTTAATAAGCGAAATACAGACAAACAAAAGGCTCTTCTCACAATGCATCCACTGAAATACAAAACAAGGCATGCCATCTGAACCTATGGTTTTTATAGAGATGAGGTGGTAGCTTCATTTTCAAGCTACTTGTCTCTGAATACTTCTTTCTACAGACTGGGCTTCTCTGGTGGCTCAGACAGTAAAGAATCTGCCTGCAGTGCAGGAGACTTGGGTTTGATCTCTGGGTCAGGAAGAGCTCCTGGAGAAGGGAATGGTTACGTTCACTTAAAACGGAAATGTGCCACTTGAACTGCTTACTTATTTTAATCAACAATATGAACTTCAAAATGTTCTGACACATCATTGTGCACGGTACCACAGTACCAGGAAAAACTCTACTTCCACTTGGCTACTTACAACAGACATTTAAAACAGTAAACCAGACACTACATAAATGATGGTTGACAAAGATGAGCTAGAGGGACTTCCCTGGTGGTCCAATGGTTAAGACTCCATGTTTCCAATGCAGGGCGCGTAGGTTCAATCTCTGGTTGGGGAAACTAAAATGCCACATGCTGCGAGGCATAGCCAAAAAATTAAAAAGTAAAGACACCATGCTTATTAAAAAAAAAAAAAAAAGATGAACTAGAGATGGCTCTCAAACTTCCCACAGCAAGTAGGGGTGTTCCCAGGGCTTAATGGAAAAGCCAGGCTTTAGAGCTGAGTCACAGACTTGGATTTGAAAATCATCTTTGCCATTTGTGAATAGAGAGCACTTTTCCCACTCGTAAGCTTTCCATTTTGGAAAGGCAGCCCAATTGTGTCACTGAAGGCCTCACTCTGTCCCTTTATATTCACTGTAGCCCTGGAAATGTGGTTTATTTATCTTCATGGAAGATTTGGGAAAGGCAGCTGGGAGGCTCTGCTCAGATGCAGTGTTCGCTCTTGTGGGCCTGAGCTTGGTCACAGAGCAGAGCCACGTGCTTTGCTCCCCTACGCGGAACTTTGTGCGGGGGCTGCCTGTCCTGGGTCACTGATGCTGGCCATTGGGTGGGGCGTCTGCCCAGGGGTGCAGTTACTGAGGCCCACTTGGGTCAGACACAACCCTCAAGCTGGCCTCCACCAAGAACGAAGGGGATATTTTGCCTTTGCCTTTTCTTTTTCTTTCCTTATTGAAAGCCCCCTTGGAGATGCCCCAAGACTACTTGCTGGTTTTAAGATCCTTAGAATGTTTCTTAACTTTTCTCGGCCTAAGTTCCCTTATTTTCAAACTGATGACTGGTTGATATGAAGATTAAATGAAAATGTACACCTGAGATCAGGCACCAAGGCCAGTGTTGGCACGGCACAGTCGTTTCTACTTTTCAAAGACTTTCAAAGTACGTATGTGTCGTTGCTTCTATTTTTCCTTTCTTTTTTAAAAGTCACTTCTACTTTTCAAAGGACTTTTATTTATATGGAAAAGGACTTTTATTTATTTATTTGTTAAAATCTGATAATGTGTGGAAAAAACACGGCAAAAACAATTTCCAATGCTAGGACGGCCCTTTACAATTATAGACACAGGATGCCTCTATTAAATCAACAGACCCCACTCAGTTAGAAGAAAGTATCTTCTACATGAGCTTCCCTGGTGGCTCAGATGGTAAAGCATCTGCTTACAATGGGGGAGACCAGGTTCAATCCCTGGGTTGGGAAGATCTCCTGGAGAAGGAAACGGCAACCCACTTCAGTACTCTTGCCTAGAGAATCCCACGGACAGAGGAGCCTGGTGGGCTACAGTCCATGGGGTCGCAAAGAGTCAGACACGACTGAGCGACTTCACTATTCACTATCTTCTAAATGCCTTAGTCTTATTTAAATTTTTATGTTAACAGCAACTCTATCAACTCAATGTTAAGGACTGTCCTAGGCCTTTACGTTCATGTTGTTTGAATCTTCAGGACCAGGTAGCCTCAGGAGGTAATATTACACCATTTTACAGATGAGGAAACTGAGGTTCAGAGAGGGATTTCAAGAAATTGATAAAACAAAGTATTTACTCAGTACCTAATAGGAACACTATGTTAAGGAAAAGTTCACACTGACTTAAGACCTTTTACTCCCCAAGTCTAAAATGATTATGACTAAGCACACCATTTTTCATCTTGGAAGTGATGTCAAGGATACTATTAAAATCAAAATGCACATTATTCAATAGAGTCTAAAGCCTGACTAATGATGATATCACTGTCTCCAAGAACTTCATACTTTCCCAAAATAGCTTCTCACCAGCCATATTCATCAGAGCAAAGAGGAAAACAAGTACACACTGGCCTCACCAATGAGGATGCACCCAAATGCCCAGGACTGGAAATAAATGTGCAGGCATGGAAGAAAAGTGTCAGGAAAAAAGTATTTGCAAGGAAAAGAGAAATCCAATTAACTCCGATATTGGGTAATTCTCCAGGGTGCAGGCAGTCAGGCTGTCACCCCCGGTGTCAGATGACACCAGTTAAGGTCCATCAGCGTGGCTGCCCCTGGCAGAAAGTCATCCTGTAGATGAACTGGTGGTCTGGACACTGCTAACATGAACGGCACCAGGTAAAGCTCACAGCAACAGGTCACAGGCAAAACTCAGTGCGTCTAATCGGAAAACCTATAAACCTGATCTAGTTGAGAAACAGCTGGATGATGTGAGCAGCCTGGGCACCCGGGAGAGCACAAGCTTGTCAAAAGTCATTACCCAGCACTTAGTGGCATTAGTAGTTGCCCAAGGATAACTTCAGCCTACAGCCACATGTCAAACAGGGCCAGGGCAGGGGGATCCACGTGGGTGTCAGATTCCCTAGACAGAGAATAGATGATTGGGTTTCAGGTGGGCTGCCTTACTTCATAGCCCATGAGTGGCAAGTCAGAAACCCTCACTGAACCCCCATTTCTGCATTAGAGTAGTGGTGGATAATGTTAACTGTCCCAACTCACTGTGAGAATGCAATGACCCAAGGAGTGTGAAAATGGTGTGAAAATTCTAAATTGCTAGGTAAAAAAAAAACAGATAATCATAATCCTGATACTCCCAGATCTTTTATAAATGAATCTATTTCTTAAATTTATGTAACACTGCAGCCCCTTGTGTAGTTTTCTAGGCTGGCATATGTTTTTATTAGACTATAGGGAGTAGCCTGCTGGACTAACAAACATTAAGTGGCATTTTGGTCTTGACAAACTCTGGTCTAAACATAGACTCTTCCAGGTGACTATGCTTCACTCAGGCTGCCATGCTTCACTTATAACAGAGGCCCTGCTGCCTAAGGGGCGGCAGCAGAAGGGACTCAGGCAGTCATCAGATCTGTTTTATTCTCAGCTGGACCACCAACCATCACCTAATGTGACAATGGGCAAGTAAAACACGCCTTTCAGCCCCAGGCTTTGTTTGTGATGCAGTAATGATAATACTTAGCCCATAAGGTGGCTGAATGCATGGAATTAGGTGACACATTTAATAAAAGGAATGGCAGATGCTGCCCTGATTATTATAATTATGGTGACCTATGGCAGATACTGAATGAAATGGAAAACTGCTGAAATACACAGTAGGTCTGTTTGGACATCTACCACAACTACTCGGAAATATATTTTAAAGAAATAGATAGAGAAGATTGTGGCACAGTGGGATATTGCTTAGCCATAAAAAGAAATGAAATTGTGCCATTCACAGAGATGTGCATGGACCTAGAGACTGTCACACAGATGGAAGTAAATCAGAAAGAGAAAACAATACTGTATAGTAATGCATATGTTTGGAATCTAGAAAAACGGTACAGATGATCTTACTTGCAAAGGAGAAATAGAGACGCAGATGTAGAAAACAAATGAATGGGTACCAAGGGGGAAAGGGGATGAACTGGGAGATTGGGACTGACATATATACGTTACTATGCATAAAATGGGTAACTAATGAGAACCTAGTGTACAACACAGGGAACTCTACTTAATGCTCTGTGGTGACTTAAATGAGAAAGGGAATCCAAAAAAGAGGGGATATGTATTTTTTTAAAAAGAAAGAAATGGATTCCATCTTAAAATAAGTCTAATTCATAGTAACAGAGGCTAGAATGGTGGTTACCGAAGGCTGGGGTGGGGGGCGGTGGAGGAAAAGAGGAGATATTGATCAAAGGGAACAAACTTTCAGTTACAAGATGAATAAATTCTGGAAACCTGAAGCACAGCACAATGACTGCAATGAATAAAAACGTATCAAACACTTGAAATTTGCTAAGAGAGTAGCTCTCCAGTGTTCTCACCACACAGCAAAAAATGATAATTATGGGAGGTGATGGATGTGTTAATTAGCTTGACCATGGACATCATTTCACAATGCAGATATATTTCAAAACATCATGTACACCTTATAAATGGATTCCATAAAAGAAAAGCTGATTCAAGCAGAAAAATAAAAATTAAGAGCTTACTAAACCAGGTCTTTTTCTAAAGTATTTCTTTTCTAGAAATCTTATTACCCATAAGACTTATTTGAGACTAGAACACAAACCAAAATGAGGTTGCATTCTAAGGATTTCCAAATCAGATTGATTTTAAGAAAATTTAGCAACCACTTTAACAAGAGAAGGTGAAGTCAAAGTCAGCATAGAAACTGAGAATGTTAATACATCAACATCCGGCTTAAGACGTCTAAATGAACTACCTTAAGTTACAACACCAAACTCTCTGCCTTAAAAAAAAAAAATCTGTAATCTTGCTGACCAATCTGTGAGAGGTGCTGAGTGGACCACCTGAGTAATGCTGGCAAAGCACTTTGGAGAGGAAAAAGCAGCACATTATATGCCACTAGCTGAAGGTGCTTATCTTTCAAGGACTATCTCTAACAAATTTTTAATCCCAGGCTGGTGACCTTCTTCTGCCACCAGGAACATTTGTGAGAGCCCTTTAGAAATTAGCTTAAAGGCAAGAAACAGGAAAGTTAATCTGCTGATGGAGGAGGGAGTGGGCAGGCAGGGGTAGAATGGTGTTGGCAAGGACGGTGGGAAACATTATTAGCATAACCAGCCTTTTGGGTTGGGCATTTTTCTCCCTTTCTATTACTGAGATCATGGAAAGGGCGTAGGTCTTAAACAAATAAATAAATGTGAATTTCTCCTAAAGAACTCTCCAATTTGCACGTTCCTTGCTAATACATCACGTTGTACACAACACAGTATATAGCTAAGGATACAGGAGACCATCCTCAGCCTCACAGAAGACCAAGTCCAGATCAAAGGATCTGGAATCCTAGGTGGGGAGATAAATGAGAAGAATTAGGGCGTGTCCACAGTGTGACAACTGCCTCCAGGTACGGGGAGGCTACTGGGAGGCCTCCAGCAGTGACTCCAGAATGATCTTTACAGAGACCCAATAGGCAGTATAACTGTTTGCATATTGGTATAGTTACACCTTCTAAACCGGTCACCCTTGGAAGCCCTGCTACTAGCCCCCTTAGACACAAAGATTGTGGGCAAATCAGGTCTGAAAAAGGAAGTCTGAAAGATGAGAGCAACCTAATTGGAGATGGACAGGGCCCTGCAGCTGCCCCATTTTTCACCTTTTGTAGATGCACGTCTACAACCTCAGATATGCAGATCATACCACTCTAATGGCAGAAAGCCAAGAGGAACTAAAGAGCCTCTTGATGAACGTGAAAGAGGAGAGTGAAAAAGCTGGCTTAAAACTCAGCATTCAAAAAACTAAGATCATGGCATTTGGTCCCATTTCCTCATGGCAATTAGATGGGGAAAAAGTGGAAACAGTGACAGATTTTATTTTGGGGAGGGCTTCAGAATCACTGCAGACTGTGACCGCAGCCATGAAATTAAAAGACGCTTTGGCAGAAAAGCTATGACAAATCTAGACAGCATATTAAAAAGCACAGATATCACTTTGCCGACAAAGGTCCTTATAGTCAAAGCTATGGTTTTTCCAGTAGTCCTATAGAGATGTGAGAGTTGANAAGAGGAGAGTGAAAAAGCTGGCTTAAAACTCAGCATTCAAAAAACTAAGATCATGGCATTTGGTCCCATTTCCTCATGGCAATTAGATGGGGAAAAAGTGGAAACAGTGACAGATTTTATTTTGGGGAGGGCTTCAGAATCACTGCAGACTGTGACCGCAGCCATGAAATTAAAAGACGCTTTGGCAGAAAAGCTATGACAAATCTAGACAGCATATTAAAAAGCACAGATATCACTTTGCCGACAAAGGTCCTTATAGTCAAAGCTATGGTTTTTCCAGTAGTCCTATAGAGATGTGAGAGTTGAACCATAAAGAAGGCTGAGTGCTGAAGAATTGATGCTTTTGAATTGTGATGCTGGAGAAGACTTTTGAGAGTCCCTTGGACAGCAAGGAGATCAAACCAGTCCATCCTAAAGGAAATTAACCCTGAACACTCATTGGAAAGACTGATGCTGAAGCTGAAACTCCAATACTTTGGCCACCTGATGCAAAGAAACGACTCTTTGGAAAAGGTCTATTGGAAAAGACCCTGATGCTGGGAAGGATTGAGGGCAGGAGGAAAAGGGGGCAACAAAGGACGAGACGGTTGGATGGCATCACCAACTCAATGGACATAAGTTTGCTCAAACTCTGGGAGATAGTGAAGGCCAGGGAAGCCTGGTATACTGCAGTCCATGGGGCTGCAAAGAGTTGGACATGACTTAATGACTAAACAGCAACAAGAGATGCCTGGCATCTGTGTCAACAGAACCAAAGGGAAATGAAAGGTTTTATTAGAGATCAACTGGCAAAGAATGCCTTTCTCTACTTTTTGATCTTGCTGAGCAGCTTGTAGAATTTTAGTTTCCTAACTAGGGATCAAATCTGGGCCCTCAGAAGTGGAAGCACAAAATCCTAACCACTGGACTGCCAAGGAGTTCCCGCATTTTCTTTTTATTTAGTTAAAATTAGATTTATTCCTGGAAAGAAAGCATAAACTAACATAATCTCAAGGTTGAACTGCACTTTGAAGTACTAGAAGACTTTCTACGTTGGCCTTGATAGGTGGTTGTTCAGGACGGATTTGACCATTACCAATAGCCAGCATTCAACATTCCAGAAAAAACATCTATTTTTGCTTTATTGATTACACCAAAGCCTTTCACTGTGTAGATCACAACAAACTAGAAAATTCTTCAAGGGATGGAAATACCAGACCACCTTACCTGCCTCCTGAGAAATCTGTATGCAGGTCAAGAAGCCACAGTTAGAACCGGACATGGAACAACAGACTGGTTCCAAACTGGGAAAGGAGTATGTCAAGGCTGTATGTTGTCACCCTGCTTATTTAACTTTTATGCAGAGTACATCATGTGACATGCTGGGCTGGAGGAAGCACAAGCTGGAATCAAGATAGCTGGGAGAAACATCAATAACCTCAGATGTGAAGATGACACCACCACCCTTATGGCAGAAAGTGAAGAGGAACTAAAGAGCCTCTTGATGAAAGTGACAGAGGAGAGTGAAAAAGTTGGCTTAAAACTCAACATTCAGAAAACTAAGATCATGGCATCCAGTCTCATCACTTCATGGCAGATAGATGGGGAAACAATGGAAACAGGAAGAGACTTTATTTTCTTGGGCTCCAAAATCACTGCAGATGGTGACTGCAGCCATGAAATTAAAAGATGCTTGCTCCTTGAAAGAAAAGCTATGACTAACCTAGACAGCATATTAAAAAGCAGAGACATTGACATTACTTTACCAACTAAGGTCCATCTAGTCAAAGCTATGGTTTTTCTCGTAGTCATGTATGGATGTGAGAATTGGACTATAAAGAAAGCTGAGTGGCAAAGAATTGATGCTTTTGCATGGTGGTGTTGGAGAAGACTCTTGAGAGTCCCTTGGACTGCAAGGAGATCCAACCTAAACGAAATCAGTCCTGAATATTCTTTGGAAAGACTAATGCTGAAGCTGAAACTCCAATACTTCGGCCACCTGATGCAAAGAACTGACTCACTGGAAAAGACCCTGATGGTGGGAAAATTGAAGGCAAGAGGAGAAGGGGATGACAGAGGATGAGATGGTTGGATTGCATCACCGACTTGATGGACATGGGTTTGAGCAAGCTCTGAGAGTTGGTGATGGACAGGGAAGCCTGGCATGCTGCAATGGGGTCACAAAGAGTCAGACACGACTGAGCGACTGAACTGAACTGAATAGCCAGCATATTAGTGAGGACAGAAGCCCAAATTAAACTGGTTTAAAACCTCAGGGGGTGGGGGCAGATTGAGATTAATGTACTGGTTTATATAATGGGAAAGTCTGGGTGGTGCAACATCAGGCATGACTGTGTCTAGCTACTGCCCAAAAGATGATAGGAATCGTTCATCTTCATGCTCCATCTCTTGCCCTCTTTGGGTTCATATCACCTTTCAGTTTAGCAACACCAAAGGCTGCACAAACTCTCATTAGACTGGCTGAGATTTTATATTTCACCCTGTTGTAGTCTTTGTAATCCAGGACAAGGAATCCTCTGAATAGCCAGAATTGAGGCCCATCCTTGGAGGAGAGGAGAGGGAGGAATTCAGCCCCTTCTAAATGACACCAGGTGTCGCTGGTGGTAAAGAACCCATCTGCCAATGCAGGAGACATAAGAGACACGGGTTTGATCCCTGGATCAGGAAGATACCCTGCAGGAGGGCATGGCCACCCACTGCAGTATTGTGGCCTGGAGAATTCCATGGACTGCCGAAAGCCAGTGTGAGGAATCCCGCCCATGACAAGGTCATGAGGAAGGAAGCCTGACAAAACGCAAGGACGTGATCGGGTTTCAGGGGTTCCCCCTGGACTTTCCTGAGCATGTACCCCCAACCCAAAAATCTGCCGGTTTTTGTACTCTGCTCTTTTGATATTCTCTGGAAAAAGTCAAATCAGGGCTTTAGTCTTCTGCATTTGAAAGGGATGTTTCAGTTAAACCCCCTCTGATAGCTCTCTTGCTTGCCTAACAAGTTCCCCTGGACCTCTTACAGCTTGTGAATCGCTTACAGCCCCCCAACCGTGAGAGGCACAAAGCTTAAAAGCATCTTAAAGATAGAGAGCCTTTTCTAGAGAGCTAAAAATCATATTGGTGACGGGTTTTCACTGTTGACTCAATGATTGCTGCCAGGCCTCCATATTCTTTATCTTTTAGGCACCTGGGAGGATGTTAATCAATGTAAAAGGGATATGGAAAAAGATATATAGTAGTTTTGATGTTAGCAACACTAGACTTTTGAGTTAATTACTTTTCTTTTGTTATAAATCACTGTACTCCTTTTACTTGTTATAAGTTGCTGTATCTTTGCTATGTAAGAATGTAACTTTATTTAGTGTCTTTCTGAGAGTGGCACCAGACTTTGGGAAGATCAACACAAATAAGTCTTCTGGTTGACAAACCTTTATCAGAAAAAAGGCTGTAAAATGTTAATTGGCCCTTTTGGCCAGAAGATGATGTAAATTACCTAAGACTTGTGTATACAACTAGGTATGCAGAGAGAAAAGCCTGGTTTTGATAAGAGTCTGGGCTGCTAATACTGCATAATTTTGTATTACCCATTGATCTCTATGTACAATCAAAAAGGTATAAAAGGCCTTTCTAGACAATAGAGGCCGGGCCAGTCATTGGAAGGACTGGTTTCCCCTGTGTCTCTTCTTTACTCTATTTTCAGGCTGAATTCCCATCTGGGCCGTGGAGGCTCGCTATGTCTATTTACTTGCCCTGGCTTCTAAGATCTGTAAGAGAGNTGTACAATCAAAAAGGTATAAAAGGCCTTTCTAGACAATAGGGGCCAGGGCCAGTCTCTGGACTGGTTTCCCCCGTGTCTCCTCTTTACTCTAATTTCGGGCTGAATTCCCATCTGGGGCGTGGAGGCTCACCATGTCTACTTACTTGTCCCGGCTTCTAAGATCCGTAAGAGAGAGAGCCCAAGGCGGGGCACTCTCCGATATTCAGATGCTGGTGGCCTAACGTAGATGGTGCCAGCTCCTTGTCTGGAACTTTATTGGCTTCCCACATAAACCAAGTTATTCAGCATCTTTTCTCCACTTAATTTTCGTACTACACTATTTCTTCCTAATCTAATCTTACATTAATAAATAAATAAGTTCTCCTCGGCTACACCATCCACGCTTCGAGTCACCTGGATCCACCGGGGCTGGATCCCGGCAATGGACAGAGGAGCCTGGCAGTCGATAGGATTGTAAAGAGTCGAACACGACTGAAGTGACCGCACACAACACGCATGAGTTCAGGTACAGTTGTAGGAGCATCAGATGCTGGCACCGTCATCTAAAGAGAGTGGGCCGGGAATTCTAAGTGCTTTCTGCTTTTATTCCATCTTTGAATAACTACCAGAAATCATACTGATTTAAATGTTTCTGCCTACAGTACACATTGCAACAACTTTTAGAGTCATTCAAAGGAAGTGTAATTAACTGGGTAGCCTGCACAATATTTTTAGACCACTATTACTTTCTGCTTCATATCTATGTAAAGGTCAACTATTTCCCTTCCTTTAATGATGCCTTCTATGCCCTAATTTTTAGTATAATCACTTTCTCTATAATTTTCATAACTTGTTGCTGAATATAAACTGGAAATGTTGTCAGTTCCTTTTAAAGCACATTCAATAAGAACTTATTACTAGAATTAGAAACAAGCATAATAAAGAACATGTGTCTAAATATAATCTTTCATGCCAGAAAAAAAAGTGAATGCAGGGGATGGCACCACACCCATGTTAAGAATACTAACAAGTCTGAGATCTTGGAGGGCAGAGTATAATGATCTTAGCTGACTCCCTTCCCACATGGAGCAGTGCAGACTGAGATTGGAGTATAGTGTTAAATATATATGTATATTCAAGTCAGTCTGCTGTACAGAAGAAATTAAAGCAATGCTGTAAATCAACTAGACTTCAATAAAACTTCCTTTAAATAAAGAAGGCAAAAAGAAGGCAACATAGGGCCCTATGGCTAGTGACTCTGCCAATTATCAGCTGTGTCCCCTGGGGGGAGTTACTTCAGCCGCTTGTACCTCAGTTTCTTCATCTTTCTGAATTTTTCTTTTTAAATTAATTTTTATTAGAGCATAGCTGTTCCAAAGTGTTGTGTTAGTCTCTGCAGGCAAAATGAATCAGCTATGGGTTTACCTAATCTCTTCTTTTTTGGATTTCCTTCCCATTTAGGCCAGCACTACATGTGACTCTTGATTGCAAAGGGAAGGGAAGGTAAAGGAATGTAGAGTTCCTGGATAACCCAGTATTACAGTACAAAAGAGTCTACTCTTGATATCCATAAGGGGATTAAGTGGTTTATGGACTAAGACCCAGCAGGGCATGGGGATGGCTTCCTTCTCCCAACTCTGCTCCTCAGCTCTGGCCTCCATATCTGCCCTCAAATCAGCACAGGTTTTCAGGAACCTGGGGTGGCAGGCCTGTGCTAACCATCCTGGGTCTCAACTCCACTTTAACTGTGGTTAATGTGCAAACTGATTAATCAACAGCCGGATAATAAAGAGGTAGCTGTGCTTGTATGGGTAAGCCCTACCATTGCAAAACAAAACAAAACAAAAACCCAAGAAATTCATGGTGAGTTAATTTTCATTCATTTTTCACCTTTACTTGTCAAAGCAATTTTAACTGGGCAATGATAGGGCAGTTTTAAATCTGACACTAAATCATATATCGCTGCTTTAGGAATTATAAATATTTAAGATTTTTTGCATGCTTTCAGACACAATCAACACCGTGGAGAAACTCCATTTTAAAATTTTACACATGCAGATTTTGAGACATGATAGACATAAACTAATATTTTTTGTCACTTAATTCTAACAAAGTATTTAAATGCACTTCTGAAGTAAATGCTTCTCATGAATTGTGCCCAGTGTAACTAGACTCTTTCCTCTGAAATAAAGCCTGTCTTTTGAGGAATTAGTCTTTTTCTCTTCTGTAATAAATGAGACATTAGGGACTAAATAAGTTGCTATACCTCTTTCAGAATTTGTCCTCCCCTTTCCTCCAAATTCTTTTTTTATTTTATACAAATAAAAAAGTTGAAAAAGCTATATAAGTAATACTTATAGACACTCAACCTAGATTGTCATATTTGATTTTCTTCTCTCTCTCCATGCATATACAGTTTTGGCTGAACCATTTGAAAATCAATAGCGGACTCAAAGATTACTTCATTATTTAAAATTTCAACATGCATACCCCTGGAAGAGAGATATTCCCCTATATAGCTTCAATACTATTATCACTGCTAGGAAAATGAACTCTAATTTCCTAATAGTATAGCCAGTGTTTTCAAATGCCACCCACTGTCCCTAAAATGTCTTTATGCCATTCGTATCTTTTTTCCAAGTCTCCAGTAAATTTATCCTGGAGTCATGTGATGTGTTTATTAAACATGCTAGTTCCATGAGAAATGCCTGTCAGATCACAGATTCTCTGTTGCCATTAAAGAAAGCAACTATATGCTTCTGTAGTTAGCAACTTAATAATTATTAATAAAAAATGTTAAGGTATCCTAAGCTCTCCTCTCTTCTGACTGGTCTGCAGCGGGGTTTGTGATGTCCACAGAGGTGGTGTTGAAACTGGAGCAGCAACAAACTATACAAAAGAACACCAGCTTCACCTCAAAAGTTTGTTTCTTTTTTGCAAATCCTTCATTCTGAGTAAATGCTGCCCCACACTTCTACCTGATTAAGTAGATATTGGTAGCAGTTAGCAGGCAGTGGTGTGAGAACCCTCAGAAGCCTGTTTGTAGGCTTGTAGCATTGTAAACATTTGCATTTTCCTTAAGGCTGACCGGCAGAAACTGAGACTGATAACTATGGTGGTAAAAGGGGTGGTCATGGCGGTGGAGGTAATGGTGGTGGGGATGG
>SJYV01041078.1:122101-136427 GCA_006410875.1 Neotragus pygmaeus | reverse complement strand
ATCCTGACATGATCTTTGTTGCCATCTTTTTGGCTGTGAAAAATTCAAATTCCACACATGATTATCTTGCCTTTTCTTACTGTACTCTTTTTAGCTTTGCTTCTTCTGCTCTTATCCTTCCTAGTCTTTCTCAAAATTCTATGCAGTCTCTGAACTTCCCAGAGTGCAGGACCCCTGATGTCCTCAAGTGTCACTCACCACCTTGACCTTTAAACTCATACCAAGAAGGCTTGGGGGATGGGCAAAATGGGTGAAGGTGGTCAAAAGGTATAAACTTCCAGTTATAAAATGAATAAGACCTGAGGACTTAATGTACAGCATGCTGACTATAGTTTATAATACTGTTTTGCATATTTGAAAGTTGCTAAGTGAGATCTTAAAATTTGTCATCCTAAAAAAAAAAGTGTAACTATGTGTGGTGATGGGTGTTAACTAGATCTGTTATGGTGCTTGTTTTGCAATATATACAAATGTGGAACCACTATGTTACGTATCTGAAATTAATATAATGTTTATTTATCAGCTATATTTTGATTAAAAAAAAAGAAACCAATAGAGTAAGGGATCCTAGTAACTCTACATATATCCACGTATCTACATATATCTACATAATATCCAGGCAGACTGGGGTGGCAGCTCATATAAGCACTGGCAGAACCCTGGTGATCCTTCAGGAGCACAGGGCGTGGAGTCTTGTGAGAAGCTGCTTCAAGGCCCCTTGCCTCCCTACCAGGTAGGTGGTCATGAGGCGGCTTCTCATTGACTCCTGTTTTGAAAGCAGTCTGAGGCTTCCTGTCTCACTGTCCTTGGAAGACAGCTGCAGAATACGAGACTGCTGAGCCGGCCTTCTGGAATGGGCTCCTAAGTGATGGGGAAGCTCACAGCTAATGTGTAGACATACAGCCCCTTTGGTTTTGGTGTCATCTTTCCTGGAGTGGAGGACAAGGGCCTGGTGTGGAGGCAAGTTGGCCCCGCCTAGGGAGTAGTAAAGTGTCTAAATCCAAACATGGCTGCTTGAATCTTTACCGGCAACATTGGTCAGACTTTGGCCTCAGCCCTGCTTTGTCTGTGCTTGTCAGAGAAAAGAGCAAAGGGGGCATACCTAAGAAATGAATATTGAAGGCATATATGGATATATTTTGGATGTACTACAGACTATCCCAAAGAGGGTATTTTTATATCAAGATACAGAGGCCCCTGAATGATAGGCTTTATTCCAAGTGTCTACACAAATGGCTCGGTACATGCTCCTAGGATGAGAGTCTTACTTTCTTTAAAACAGACATCATTCTACAGAGTCATTATTAAGTGTTTTGAGCAGATACTTACTAAGTGACTAATATGGGCAGGACACAATATTAGAAATTGGATATAAAAGGAAAAAAAGAAAGTGAGCCTTATCCTTGCAGAGAGCTTGCTTAGTAGGCCACGTGCCTCTGACCTCTTACATAGTTGGGCCTCCAGTGCCCAATCATGACCCATCACTTTTTTTCCCCCCTGTTTTTATTGCAAACTTTTGTTGTTGTTTTCCTGTTTCTAGCCCCATGCTTTCCCTCAGATGCAATATAAGCTTCCTAAAAGCAGGAATTATCTTTCTACTTTCTAACTCAACACTATCCAATAGAACTTTCTTTTCCAACAGAGTGATGGACATGTACTCAATCTGCACTGATCAATACAGATATTAATTTCTCTAAATTATGGTTCCCATGGCAGATATTAATATTGGTGGTATGTGAGATGGTTTTATTGTACATGTGAACAAATACTTAAAAGTTTTTTTTTAATGTTTACATATTAATTTTAAGTTTAGTCCTTAAACATATCTAAGATGTATTCATTTTTAAAAAAACAAAATCTTATTTCTTTCAACTACTGTAGGAGTGTGAATGAAAGAACAGAGCCTAGAATTGGTAGCCATCAGTGGAAACGTCTAAAGATAATTCCTACTCCTGACCAACTTACATTAGGTAGATGGAGAGCCCATTAAAGGCATCAAGCTTCAGCGTAAATCCTTAATACATCAAAGTGCTTTCAGCTATGTAAATGAGAGATTATTTGCATGGGGGTCTGGAAAGCATTACATTGTTTTTCACTGAGGTCAGTAGCCATCGGTATACCCTAAGTGTTAAGCAGAGGAAGTGTTAGAAAAACACATGCCTCCGAATTCTGAAGTTATCTTAATGTACCTAGCACAATTCAAAGATAACAGCACTCAGCAAACTAACAGTCCTTCCAGTCAAGACTTTGCCTATAAACCCAGGGCAATCTCTCCAGTTACTTCATGCACTACACAACTTGTATGTTAAGGGGAATAAATTCATGTATTCAGTCAACTTTGCATAAGTAACATTATTTATTACACATTTAGCTACTTGCTTTTTGTCTCAAATCACAAAACTGATTTTCTAAAGCTGAGCGGAGAAATAAAAACAGAAAAAGCACACGGCACCACAGCACAGCACAAAATGCCGAGAAAACAAAGGTGAGAAAATGAGCTGGGAAGGCAGAGAAGCACCATCAGAGCGCCATATCTTCTTACCTGATCTTGGGACTATTTTTAAGTATTTTTAGAAAAAACAGGAGAAGTAGAAAGCAAAAAAAAAAAGAAAAAAAAATCAGACAGGAAAAAAGAAAAAAAATGTTATGGTTGGATGAGTTACACATTTAATGTATTCCTTTTTAAATGTTACACTCAGAATGTTATACTTGGTAATACGCTAACAGTACTTAAAAAAACACATCAGCTTTGGAGATTTTTAAAATTTGCCTCTGAGCATAACATCAGTTGCCAATGTCAAAAAATGAGTTACATATAATAGCAACAAAGAGGAATGGTGCAATCCAAACCAGAAGTATGAAAGCCTCAGAACTGCCTTGTGGGGAGTTTATAAGAGACAATATTCTGGTTTCATCTCACACTGGAGGTCAGCTGCTACAATTCCCTACACACAAATGACTGAGTCATGAAATGTGGCTTTTATGTATTATCTGAGGAAGCAAATCAGCTAGTTATTGGATTACTAAAGCTATTAAGTCTCTAAACAGAAGTTTTCCTTAAGGTCCTTTAAGATTCTGCATATTTTCAGTTGTAACTTGTTGTTATCTGTGATTAACTGAAATATGACATGTTTCTAGAAACTCATTTTCCTCTTGTCATTAATGACACCTGCTGCAATTAGATTTTAAGGCCTTCTTATACATATAAATATATGTATAAAGTCAAAAGTTGATTAAGTTACATGAGGTTTCAAATTCTATTAAGAAAAAAAAAAAAGACTGACTCAAAGAAAAATCAATTCTGAGTCTAAACTGTCCATATTAACAACACTGAGAATAAACTCCCAGGTTTACTTTGTGGGAAGTGCCATTTACTATCAGACAACAAAGTTTTTTACAACAAAATTTTAAACTATAGGAAAATGTCCCCAGGGCTCTAACTCAGAAGGTTTAATTATTAGCTTAAAAATAACTTGACTGTCAGCACACATGCTGTTAATCCAACCAGGGAAAAGAAGTCTCCAAATTCTGGACAGGGTCCTGTTCCTTTCAACCAGGTCAGGCTGGAGCCACGGTTTTCCACATACAAAAGCTTTATGCTTCAGTTTTCAGCACTGAATTTGCCACCATTCCTGCCTCTGACTTCTGATTAAGTCACCGTTTCACCTTTAACATGTCCCTTGTTAATAAACAAACGGCAGAGCTTTTGAAGAGATGCTCAAACAGTTGCTAGACAATTCCAATAAGCGATATGTATTTTTTCCCAAGAATGCACTCTTTTAAAGTCGCAATCATGAACTGTTCTTTCAGTCATGAAAAGAGCATAGTGAACAATCAACACAAATATGTCTTACTTATGGGAAAATGGGATTTTTCTTTCACTATAGAACAAAACTTATTTTTAAAACATGTGACCCAGATTGGTTCTCCTCCTTCTGTCAGGGAACTCTTTTGCTATATTATGCTTGAAGCATGACTGCCAGGTAGGAAAAAACAGAACAAACAATTAACACGTTCACTCACATAAAATTAAAAACTGAAAACCACAAAAGAAAATAGCAGAGCATGTGTACATTTCACCAAATTCACATTCTTACCCCAAGGGCACTTTTGGGGATAATGTGAAAAATGAAAGTGGTTTCAGTTTATGACATCATGGTTGTTTGAAATTAACTGCGAGTAAAGAGCAACAGCGAAATACCTGGCAGAACGGGCCCCCAGACTAAAGCCCATGTAGCCCTCTGCAGGCAGAGAATCGTCGCCCAGCTCCTTAAGGTCTTGTGGCCCAAGATACTTGTCCGTGTCGCCCGTCATTGCATCTTCACCTGCGGATGCACAAAGCAAGCCCGAATCAGAAGCTTCCTTTCTGAAAATGTGTCTGTTTGGGCAGAAAACTACTCTTCTGGTCATTAGCTAATCATCCATTTTCTCATGTTTATTTCCCCCCATCCCCTGGATAATATTTGTAACTGCCCTTTAGAAGGAGAAAGTATAGGTAGAGGTTAGTTCATCATTTCAAGAGTGAATTTAAGCAGCGGAAAGAGCTCCTGGCACTAGGTATCAATTTTAAGACATTTCCATATCTTCCTTGTCCCTGCCTCAAGCCCTAGCCGACTAGAAAGGTTCATCTCTCGTGTCAGCTCGCGTTTTCCTGGCCTGACCATGATGAGGGCAGTTTGTTTGAATGGACCTGGATTGCAAAATAAGAGGCACCTCTTCATCCCTGTTCTGGAAATTTTATGTGGGAAGAGAACCAACTTTTTTTTAAATGGTTTTCTCACAATCAGGATTTCAGCTTGGGGTTATGTAAATAACTGGCAAGTGATTTAATTTGAATTAGAACTGCTCAACTGGGGAGCCTTGAAACACATCCATATTGAACTGTTTCGAAATCTATCAAGTGAACAGCTCAGTACAGCTGCCCCGGTGCTTGAACCCTGCTCAGAAAGTGGCTCTAACCTCAACAGAGATCAAATCGGGGCTTCGACAGCTGGAAAGAAATAAATTGTTCTTGAACCATCTATACAGAGTAAGGTGCGTAGAATACTTTTACTAGCTACACAGGCATAACATGATCTCACGCGGGGAAAAAAAAAAGAAAACACATTCCAGGAGTGACCGGGCAGGTTTTCCAGATGCCTTTTGCCCTCTGGGACATTTCCCATCCTTTACAAAATGTAGCATGGGCTGTGGAAAAGTTCCTTCCACAGATAGGCAAACTCTTTTCTCCTTTTTATGACTCGACTCTCGTTCTACTGGATACAAGCCTGGCTGGCTGAACAGGATTTCAAAGGCGTGTATGTTTTCTGTTTTCTCAAAGGTAAGCAATTTCACCACTCCGGCTCTATTTTCCAGTCCTTCATTCAGCATCGTTAATAATTTCCATTCATTTAAACTCAGGAAGCCACAAGAGCTCAGCTTTTAAACTACCAATCAAGTCTAAAAATACATTATCAACTACCGTTTTTGCAAGTGTAAAAACTAAACAGATCAGCTTTCTACAGCTTACCCAGAACCAAGAGATTACTTTAAGTCAGTTTACAGCTGGGCTATCTGCACATTCACTATGGAGGAAACAAAAACAGCACACACTTAAAGAAAGCTCTTACTCTGTGTTAAAGCCATTTCCACCAGGCTGGGCTGGTCAAATGTTTTCCTGATGTTTCCAGGAATTCCTGAGACAGTGATTTAGAATCTACCTCCAGATCAGTCCCTAAAAAAACCAATCCCTGGGTTGGATCCACGGTCTTCACCACCACCTCCGAGTTCCTCTCAGCATCTTCGTCTCCTCTCCGGCAACTGAAGAATTACACATCTTTTTTCAGATGGAAAAAAAAAACACCAAAACCCAAATCTGGCCACATTTCATTGAGATCAAGATCCTTTTTGATCACTCCGAAGACATCCTTTTAAAACTCCTTCTGATTGGATTAACAACTCCTCTGGCAAGCCTCTAGCAGAACCGAATGGTGACATAAATGCGAGCCCCAGACTTATTTGTATGTAAATATGAGGACTGCTCCAGTGTAGACTTTCGGTAATTTGATACCAGTGCCCGGTGCCTAATCGGGTAGTCGACAGCCTGAAATCTAGGGAGAGCCAGCGAGCCAGCCAGTGCGCTCCATGGGGAGGCGACTCTTCTCCCCCCTGAAGAAAGAAACGGCCAACGCAGGTAGAGAGGGAAAACTGGAGAAGAAAAGAGAGAGGAGGCCCGGCAGGGAGTGGCAGAGAGCTCCAGGCACACTTCCTAACTTTCCGTCCTCAGCTGGGAACACCAGGAGCCGGGGTTATTTATGGTCCCTGTCAGGTGGAAGGAGGGGAGGAAGGGAGAGCGAGAGAGGGCAGGGCGGGCCTGCCCGCGGGTTGAGGTTGGGGGACGGGGGGCAGAGAGAAGCGGCAAGAGCTCCCCAAGCAGCGCTGGAGAAAGCGCTCATCACGGCCGTCTCTCTCCCGAGTGGGAGGAAAGGGGAAGTGAGACGAGCGGGGGAAATGGAGTGGAGGCTCTGCTTTCTCGCAGGAACTCTTTCGTCTCCCTGATGGGATCAAAGTCACTGAGTGGGCCTCCTTCCCTGAGGAGCCGCTGCGGAAGGCGAGAGGCGGAGGGAGCTTGGGGTGGCTGCGGAGGTCTTGGCTGCGAGGGGCTGGAGGCAGCCGAGGAGGGGCGTCCCTGCGTACTTCCACGTTTCCCCTCTCTCTGGGGCTCCTGGCCTCCCTTCCCAGCTGCTCCACCCTGTTTCTGTTGGCAGTGGAGGGAAAAACTAGTGGGACTTCTGCATCTGCCATCTGGGCACTCGGGAGAGGCAATTTCAATCGCTTTCTCTCCGAACAGCTGAACAGTCAGGCTAGAAAGGGCAAAAGGGTTTCGACATTATCTTGGAGGAAGTGGGTGTACAGCACCTTTTCATATTTTAGATCTATCTCTTGCACGGTTACCTAAATATACAGAGGCATGAATCCGTAGAACTGATGAGGTGGGGAACAGATTTGCTGTTCCTGGATCAATGCATAAATAATGACTCATCTAATATTCAGACGATATGACACCTGGCGTTTGAATTCGATCCGCCCGGCTGTAATCAACAGGGTAAATACCCAGAGTGAGAAGGGAAGCCATTTACAATGCCTGATACATATTGAAAAATATCCCCCACCCCAATAGTAATATAAACATAATAAAAAGAATCACTTCCAACTCTAAAGAATGGAAGAGGAAGTCATGGTTAAAACGGAGAAAATGTCTGAACTTTACCTGTTTGCCACAGATGCACTTAAAATCCAACCTACTAAGACTTCCCTGACAGTCAAGTGGTTAAGACTCTGTGCTTCCAAGACAGAGGACACGGGTTCGATCCCTGGTGAGGAAACTAAGATCACACAAACCACACAGTATGGCCAAAAAACAAAACAAACAAACAGCCCCCCACCCCCAAACTACTCGGCAAAGTCTGATTCAGTGGTGGCCACTCAGTCAAGCTTCCTAACAAGGACTGCAAGAAAAGTTTCCTTCCCCATGACTTCTTGACCAACTGCTCTCTGGCCACCCCTCCACGCTCATCCTGCCCTTCTGTTACACCGAATTCTTTCAGTCCCTAGAATTTCTGAACATCTTTAGACTTTGAGCCACTACCTAGGGTGTCTTCCTTTGATGGAACCTTCGCCCCTCCTTCTTCACCTGAGTAATTTCTCCAATCTTTGAGTCTTTCTAGAACTCTTCCCCTCCTCCACCCACCCTCTTGAGTGTCCCTCATGTGGGTATCCCCTATCAGAGTGTATTGGCAGGAAAAACATCCGCTTGGTCTCTCCCATGGGAGAGTGAGAACACACGTAGTCTTGGGCTTGCCATATTGTAAGTGCTCCATCAATATTTTTGGAATTCATGNCCCTCTTGAGTGTCCCTCATGTGGGTATCCCCTATCAGAGTGTATTGGCAGGAAAAACATCCGCTTGGTCTCTCCCATGGGAGAGTGAGAACACACGTAGTCTTGGGCTTGCCATATTGTAAGTGCTCCATCAATATTTTTGGAATTCATGATCGCTCTTATTAAATAGCTTGATGATTTTGCTTTTTTCCCCCATCTACAGACCACAGCAGCTTCATCTTCTTTGGGCATGCCAAGCTTGGTGGCTGGGATACATAAAATTTCAGTAAGTATCTATTCTTTTTCACATCTCCTTCTTAGGCCTCAGAAATGGTCAGTACGAAGCCTAAAGAAGCCCAGTGTTGGGGTGGGGATGGGAGCTGTCAGTACATTTGGCCAATGACTAAAGTGGTCTTATGAATATTAAGTAACAGTAATTAAGTAAGGAAATGGCAACCCACTCCAGTACTCTTGCCTGGAGAATCCCATGGAGGGAGGAGCCTGGTANCACCCTCTTCCAACAACACAAGAGAAGGCTCTACACATGGACATCACCAGACAGTCAACACTGAAATCAGATTGATTATATTCTTTGCAGTCAAAGATAGAGAAGCTCTATACAGTCAGGGAAAACAAGACCAGGAGCTGACTGTGGCTCAGATCATGAACTCCTTATTGCTAAATTCAGACTGAAATTGAAGAAAGTAGGGAAACCACTAGACCATTCAAGTATGACCTAAATCAAATCCCTAACGATTATTCAGTGGAAGTGAGAAATAGATTTAAGGGACTAGATCTGATAGACAGAGTGCCTGGTGAACTATGGACGGAGGTTCATGACATTGTACAGGAGAGAGGGAGCAAGACCATCTCCAAGAAAAAGAAATGCAAAAAGGCAAAACAGCTGTCTGAGGAGGCCTTACAAATAGCTCTGAAAAGAATAGAAGCAAAAAGCAGAGAAAAGGAAAGATATACCCATTTGAATGCAGAGTTCCAAAGAATAGCAAGGAGAGATGAAAAAAGCCTTCCTCAGTGATCAATGCAAAGAAATAGAGGAAAACAATAGAATGGGAAAGACTAGAGATCTCTTCAAGAAAATTAGAGATATAAAGGGAACTTTTCATGCAAAGATGGGCTCAATAAAGCACAGAAACGATATGGACCTAACAGAAGCAGAAGATATTAAGAGGTGGCAAGAATACACAGAAGCACTGTACAAAAAAGATCTTCATGAACCAGATAATCACAGTGGTGTGATCACTCACCTAGAGCCAGACATCCTGGAATGAGAAGCCTAGTGGGCCTTAGGAAGCCTCACTATGAACAAAGCTAGTGGAAGTGATGGAATTCCAGTTGAGCTATTTCAAATCCTAAAAGATGATGCTGTGAATGTGCTGCACTCAATATGCCAGCAAATTTGGATAACTCAGCAGTGGCCACAGGACTGGAAAAGGTCAGTTTTACTCCAATCCTTATGAAAGGCAATGCCAAAGGATGCTCAAAGTACTGCACAACTGCACTCATCTCACATGCTAGTAAAGTAATGCTCAAAATTCTCCAAGACATGCTTCAACACAGTACATGAACTGTGAACTTCCAGATGTTCAAGATGGATCTAGAAAAGGCAGAGGAACCAGAGATCAAATTGCCAACATCCCATTGNCTGCACTCATCTCACATGCTAGTAAAGTAATGCTCAAAATTCTCCAAGACATGCTTCAACACAGTACATGAACTGTGAACTTCCAGATGTTCAAGATGGATCTAGAAAAGGCAGAGGAACCAGAGATCAAATTGCCAACATCCCATTGCATCATCGAACAAGAAAGAGAGTTCCAGAAAAACATCTACTTCTGTTTTATTGACTATGTCAAGCCCTTTGACTGTGTGGACCACAACAAACTGGAAAATTCTGAAAGAGATGGGAATACCAGACCACCTAACCTGCCTCTTGAGAAATCTGTATGCAGGTTAAGAAGCAACAGTTAGAAGTGGACATGGAACAACAGACTGGTTCCAAATAGGAAAAGGAGTACGTCAAGGCTGTATATCGTCACCCTGCTTATTTAACTTGTGTGCAGAGTACATCATGAGATAAACTGGGCTGGATGTAACACAGCTGGAATCAAGATTTCCGGGAGAAATATCAATAACCTCAGATATGCTGATGACACCACCCTTATGTTAGAAAGTGAAGAAGAACTTAAGAGCCTCTTAATGAAAGTGAAAGAGGAGAGTGAAGTTGGTTTAAAGTTCAACATTCAGAAAACAAAGATCATGGCATCTGGTCCCATCACTTCATGGCAAATAGGTGGAGAAACAGTGGAAACAGTGGCTGACCTTATTTTTTTGGGCTCCAAAATCACAGCAGTTGGTGACTGCAGTCATGAAATTAAAGACGCTTACTCCTTGGGAGAAAAGTTATGACCAAACTAGACAGCATATTAAAAAACAGAGACGTTACTTTGCCGACAAAGGTCCATCCATAGTCAAGGCTATAGTTTTTCCTTTGGTCATGTATGGATGTGAGAGTTGGACTATAAAGAAAGCTGAGCACCAAAGAATTAATGCTTTTGAACTGTGGTGTTGGAGAAGACTCTTGAGAGTCCCTTGGACTGCAAGGATATAACCAGTCCATCCTAAAGGAAATCAGTCCTGAGTATTCACTGGTAAGACTATGTTGAAGCTGAAACTCCAATACTTTGGCCACCTGATACAAAGAGCTGACTTATTGGAAAAGACCCTGATGCTGGGAAAGATTGAAGGCAGAAGGATAGGGGACGACAGAGGATGATATGGCTGGATGGCATCACTGACTCAATGGACATGACTTTGAGTGAACTGCAGGAGTTGGTGATGGACAGGGAGGCCCGGCGTGCTGCAGTCCAGGGGGTTGCAAAGAGTTAGATATGACTGAGTGACTGAACTGAACTGATCCACTCAAAGAGAAGTGAAAATCACTCAGTCATGTCTGATTCTTTGCAACCCCATGGACTATTCAGTCCATGGAATTCTCCAGGCAAGAACACTGGAGTAGGTAGCTGTTCCCTTCAAACTCTAGTTCTAAAAGTCTAATTCTGAGACTCATGCAATAAATACCTGTGAAAGTTAGTTAGATTTCAGATCAGTGTGCATCTCATCTTTCATTTTGCAGTTTGGAGGAAGAGCATGTAAAGCAAGGATTCCTGTGCATTTCCTTCTCAAAAGGTGTGAGAGCAATGGGGAAAGCTGAGACACTGTTAGATGAGCAAGGGTGACCTAGGTGGTCTTCAGAAGCGTGTGTCATTTTAAGGGATTAGTGTACCTCTCACGGGAGGGCCACCTGCTATGTTTTTCTTTCTTTCCCTAACTACAGGTGCTGGCAAGATCCTGACTTCATTGCTGGCCACAAAGGAACTGGGCTTAATGGCAAAGTTTGCACATCTCTTAAGCATTGACGAGAACAAGTCGCCGTTATGGCAGAAAACAAATGACTTTTCCATTCAGGCTGATTTTTTCGAGTACAAAGTCAGTGTGACTCTCTGCTCTTACACATTATTCTGTTCTTTGTGGCTAGATGTACCTCTTTTAAAAACTGTATTGCAGTTTACTATTCCTTAATCCAAGTGAGATACAGTTTCCAGAGTAAGGACCCATGACTCAGTGTTGGACGCTTTCCAGATGCAGCAATGAAAAACATCCCCTGTGATCTTGGTTGGGTTAATAAACAAACCCATCCCAGAAAGGAAAAAAAATTCTGTGTCTTTCCTGTGAAGAGCTAGAAAAAGACAATGCTGGGGCAGACACTATAATTTTGTCCTATTTTTATCAATACTCCTTAACACTAGTCTGGAAATTACTGTCAGCCACCTGAGGAAGATGAGATGTTACAATGACTTGTGTCAAATGGAGACTAAAGAATAGAGACAGGATGCAGGTAGAGAGGAATAGGAGGTTACGTACACCGAACTTACTAGCTAAAATCTATGCTTTTAAATAAAACCAGACAATGACTAGCCACAAAGCAATACTGTGAAATCAGACACTAAAATGGTTCTTGCTTACGGAGAAATTACATTGCTAAATTCAAGGTGGCTGTATCATGCCGGTAAGTCCCTTCTGTTCATTCTTTCTTACAAATTCATTTAGACTCAGCCCCATATCCAGACCTCACTGATCTTGGCTCTTCATTATGTATGTATATAAGGACTGGGTGTGCAAAGCACCAGAAGATGCTCACTACCCTCAGGTATAAAGCAGTAGAAGCATCATGTCTACTCTGTGGGCTTGAATCTGGTCTCTCCTTCTCTTACACCTAAACTGCTTTTCACTGTGCAGAGCAGCAAACACCAGTTATTGATCTGTGTTCTATCTCCGACCTCTACCTAAAGGTGTGTACATATAAGGTAAAGACAGCCAGCAGTCAGTTCTCAGCCTCAGTGTGCTTCTGGCCCCGGTGCTTGGACCACCTCTTGCCATGTGTAACATCTTCCCATTCTCCAACCGCCCCCCCCTTCCCGGCCCTCTGCCACCACCCTGCCTTTCCCTGGCCAAGCATTCTCCGTGCTGATTTTCCCTAGTGTCACCCTCCACTTCTGGTTCTCTCTGTAGTAAGAGTCCAACTTGGGGGATGGGGGCAGAGGTGGTCACATGAGAGCCCACTTCCCCACGAAGAAGCTCAGACTTTCCGGGTAGATTCAGTCAGTTCAGTTCAGCCGCTCAGTCGTGTCCGACTCCTTGCAACCCCATGAATCGCAGCACGCCAGGCCTCCCTGTCCATCACCATCTCCCGGAATTCACTCAGACTTACACCCATCGAGTCAGTGATGCCATCCAGCCATCTCATCCTCGGTCGTCCCCTTCTCTTCCTGCCCCCAACCCCTCCCAGCATCAGTCTTTTCCAGTGAGTCAACTCTTTGCATGAGGTGGCCAAAGTACTGGAGTTTAGCAGAGGCTAAAAGAAGTGCGAGTGGGAAGGAATCATATTCAAAATTACAACTTGTTTTGAGTGAATGAAAAGACCACCTATTGTACTTAATCAATAAACATGCTAATTCCCTGTCAGCTCTTAACTGATCCATTCCCATTCATGCCATAGACTGTTCCAGCTGCTCATCTTTCATAGCTTCTAGGGGAAAAAAACCAACAACTATATAAGAACTACTTATTCTGGGTCTGTATCCATATTATGAACACGGCAGCTGCTGTGGTCATCAGGGATTCCCACATGGCCTGTGCTCATCTAACTGGACCGTCCCAGGGAAGTTTCTCCCATGGACGGCATCCACTAGAGCTCACTCTTCTGGTTTTCTCCCTCTGTTGTGCATCACTCCCTCTGGCATTCTTCTTCCTCTCAAATATCAGTATGCCCAGAGTTTTCCATTCCTCCCTGTGCCCTGCCCTGGGATCCTCAGCCAGGTCAGTGCCCAGACCCTCTGCCTCATGTTGAAGTCTTCTGTGAGCTCTTCCGGTCTCTGATGATTTGACCCTGAACTTAGAACACTTCTTTCCAGTCCCCTCCCTTCTCCTCAACACCCAAGCTTCTGCTTGTTCACATTCTGTTTGTTCCATAAAATTCATCCTTCTTGAGGCCTCCAGTCATCTCCCCTTCTTTTCCATTTTCTTGTTATTCTCTTACAGCATTTCACTGAAAGTAAAAAAAAACCTAAATTCAAATCACAGTTTCATTGGTTATGTGAACCTGAACAAGTATCTTGAACCCCTTTAGGCTCAGATTCCTTAATGCAAGTGAGGGCTAATAACACTTTAGATTAGGGCTTTGAATTAGGACTAAATGTAAAGTAGGAGTAAGAATAGTTCCAAAGCTGCTCTCAACTACTTTGAGAACATTAAGTAAGATAAAGTGCCTTGTAACTAACATTCATGGAGATATCTGGGTTAACCTTTATCAGTTCAGTTCAGATGCATCCGACTGTTTGCGACCCCATTGACTGCAGCACGCCAGGCCTCCCTGTCCATCATCAGCTCCTGGAGCTTACTCAAACTCATGTCCATTGAGTCAGTGATGCCATCCAACCATCTCATCCTCTGTCTTCCCCTTCTCCCTTCAGTCTTTCCCAGCATCAGGGTCTTTACAAATGTCAGTTCTTCGCATCATGTGGCCAAAGTACTGGAGTTTCAGCTTCAGCATTAGTCTTTCCAACGAATATTCAGGACTGATTTCCTTTAGGATGGACTGGTTGGATCTCCTTGCAGTCCAAGGGACTCTCAAGAGTCTTCTCCAACACCACAGTTCAAAAGCATCATTCTTTGGTGCTCAGCTTTCTTTATAGTTCAACTCTCACATCCATACACGACCTCTGGGAAAACCATAGCTTTGACTAGATGGACCCTATTGGCAAAGTGTCTCTGCTTTTTAATATGCTGTCTAGGTTGGTCATAACTTTTCTTCCAGGGAGCAAGCATCTTTTAATTTCATGGCTCCATCTTGGAGCCTCCCCCCCCCCGCCCCGCCCCACCCAACCAAC
>SJYV01041078.1:71955-118528 GCA_006410875.1 Neotragus pygmaeus | reverse complement strand
CCCCGCCCCACCAAACAAAGTCTGTCACTGTTTCCACTGTTTCTCCACCTATTTGCATGAAGTAATGGGACCGGATGCCATGATCTTAGTTTTCTGAATGTTAAGTTTTAAGCCAAATTTTTCACTTTCCTCTTTCACTTTCATCAAGAGGCTCTTTAGTTCCTCTTCTCTTCCTGCCATAAGGGTGGTGTCATCCGCATATCTGAGGTTATTTATATTTCTCCCGGCAGTCTTGATTCCAGCTTGTGCTTCTTCCAGCCCAGCATTTCTCACGATGTACTCTGCATATATGTTAAATAAGCAGGGTGACAATATACAGCCTTGACGTACTCCTTTTCTTATTTGGAACCAGTCTGTTGCTCCATGTCCAGTTCTAACTGTTGCTTCTTAACCTGCAGATAGATTTCTCAAGAGGCAGGTCAGGTGGTCTGGTATTCCCATCTCTTTCACAATTTTCCACAGTTTGTTGTTTTCCACACAGTCAAAGGCTTTGGTATAATCAATAAAGCAGAAGTAGATGTTTTTCTGGAACTCTTCTGCTTTTTTGATGATCCAGTGGATGTTGGTAATTTGATCTCTGGTTCCTCTGCCTTTTCTAAATGCAACTTGAACATCCTGGAAGTTCACAGTTCACGTACTGGCTTGGAGAATTTGAGCATTACTTTTCTAGTATGTGAGATGAGTGCAATTGTGCGGTAGTTTGAGCATTCCTTGGCATTGTCTTTCTTTGGGACTGGAATAAAAACTCACTTTTCCCATCCTGTGACCACTGCTGAGTTTTCCAAATTTGCTGGCATATTGAGTGCGGCACGTTCACAGCATCATCCTTTAGGATTTGATATAGCCCAACTGGAATTCCATCACCTCCACTACTTGATGGACATGAGTCTGAGTGAACTGCGAGAGATGGTAATGAACAGGGAGGCCTGGCGTGCTGTGATTGATGGGGTTGCAAAGAGTTGGACACGACTGAGCGACTGAACTGAACCACTAGCTTTGTTCATAGTGATGCTTCCTAAGGCCCACTTGACTTCACACTCCAGGATGTCTGGTGTGATGAGTGATCACACCATCGTGATTATCTGGGTTATGAAGATCTTTTTTGTATAGTACTTCTGTGTATTCTTGCCACCTCTTGTTAATATCGTCTGCTTCTGTTAGGTCTGTACCATTTCTGTCCTTTATTGTGCCCATCTTTGAATGAGAAGTTCCCTTGATATCTCAAATTTTCTTGAAGAAATCTCTAGTCTTTCCCATTCTATTGTTTTCCTCTATTTCTTTGCATTGATCACTNTCTGTTAGGTCTGTACCATTTCTGTCCTTTATTGTGCCCATCTTTGAATGAGAAGTTCCCTTGATATCTCAAATTTTCTTGAAGAAATCTCTAGTCTTTCCCATTCTATTGTTTTCCTCTATTTCTTTGCATTGATCACTGAGGAAGACTTTCTTATCTCTCTGTGCTAACCTTTATACATTATCTCATTTACAACTTAGAATTATCCAATTGTTTTAGGACTCTTATCTAAATTACCTGGATGTTAGAGGTTAGAGACTGGGATTCCACTATAAGCCCTTGCACTGATTTGTGTGACCTTGACCAAGGTCTTTAACCTTGCTGGAACTTATTTTCACATCTATAAAATGGGGGTACCAATGACTCTAAATTAGCAGGTCAGTGTGACGCTTAAACAACGTAGTACATGAAATGTATGGTGCTTAATGTCTAGAACATAGAAAGGGCTCAGTAAATGGTAAGTACCTTGTGTGTGTCATTGAGAGTATTCATTTATATCGACTCCTAGGTGGGGACGGAGTGGGGTGGGGAAGGACAGAGACACAGGTAAACGTGTGGCAGCCCCCCCCCCACCCCCGGCGTGAGGACTCCTGTGTCTGTGTCCTAAGTGCTCAGACGGCGATACAGAGAGCTCCGCTTCCACGGCGCAACAGCCTACTCTGGAGAACATAAAATTCATCCCAAGTTGGCAAATGACAGTCTGGGCAAAATCCAGTCCCCCGCCTGTTTTTGTAAATCAAGTTTTATTGCCCACATCCCTGCTCATTTGTTCTGTTAGCTATTGGGGCTACAATGGCAGCGTTGAACAGTTAGGACACAGACCATGCGGCCTGAAAAATTGAAAATGTTAGTTGTTGGCCCTTGCCAGAAAAAGTTTGCTTTTCTGAAACAGATGAGTACTATATTGAGAGGAGTATTAGGAAGAAATCCAAAAGTGTGATTAAGAGAATGCAAAAGAGGAACCAGGGGCCATATTTACACAGGATTCACTGACCACGGAAAGGCTGTGAGTTTTACTCTAAGTACATTGTAAAGCCTTGGGAAGTTTTTATTTTACTGTTGTATTTGTACCAGTTGGGGGGTGTATGTGTATTATTTAGAAGAGGTGGCTACTTTTATTTTGAAATACAGCAACCGTGCAAATGACTACATGACGTGCAACATACATTTTAACAGACTGTTATAAAATAAATGCCACAGAGGTTAAGAAATAGAACGTCAGCACCCCAGAAGCCACCGCCCGCATTCTTATCCCATCACAGCCTCCTCCTGCCTCCTTCTGGTGTTATTAGCTCTCTTTACATTATTTTCCTGGTTTTCTATAGCCTCACTATCTAATTTTATGATCCTAGTTTAGTGTTACCTGGTTGTGAAGAATTCTATTGTCTTTGCNACAGCCTCCTCCTGCCTCCTTCTGGTGTTATTAGCTCTCTTTACATTATTTTCCTGGTTTTCTATAGCCTCACTATCTAATTTTATGATCATAGTTTAGTGTTACCTGGTTGTGAAGAATTCTATTGTCTTTGCATAAGCTACAACTTAGCAACTAAAATCCTAGGTTTATACCCTACAGAAATGTACTTATTTGTATGTGTACCAGGAAACATATATAAGGTTTATAGCAGCTTTGTTTGCAACAGCCCCACACTGGAAACAACAACCCATGCTTCCATCCACAGGAGAATGGATAACCGAATTATGATCCAGGCATATGGAATAATATATAGAAGTGAAAACAAATGAATTACAATTATATACAACAATATGAAAGAATCTTTAAAACCTAGCTATGAGCTTCAGAGATCAAACCAGTTAATCCTAAAGGAAATCAACCGTGAATATTCATTGGAAGGACTGATGTTGAAGCTACAATACTCTGGCTACCTTACGTGAAGAGCTGACACATTGGAAAAGACCCTGATGCTGGGAAAGGTTGAGGGCAGGAGAAGAAGGGGGTAACAGGATGAGATGGTTGGATGGCATCACTGACTCAATAGACATGAGTGTGAGCAAGCTCCAGGAGGCAGTGAAGGAAGGGAAGCCATGGGGTCACAAAGAGCCGCACATAACTTAGCAACTGAACAGCAAGAGAGCTTTGGAGGGTGTGAAGCTGGGGAATGGAATAACACGATCCAATTTACATTTTAAAAGATTGCTGAGGATGCTGTATAGAAAACTGAGTCTCTGGGGAAAGTGCAGAAGTGGAGACCTGCAAGGAGGCTTCTGCAATGTTCCATGGGCAGCACGTCAGTGGGTGGATTATAGAGTCGTGGTGGTGGGAAGTGGAGGGATGTGGGATGTATTCTGGAAGCAGAATGGATAGATTCACTGATGGACTGGATATAAGTGTAAGAAAGGGAGATTGCACAGAACCACAGGTTTTAGCTTGGGTGATAGAGCTGTTTACTGACCTGGAGAAGGGTGGGAAGAAACACTGGTTGCAGGGTATGTTTAGGGCAGGCTGAGACATCTATGAGATTCTGTATAGACATGTCAAGGACGTGGTAGGGTAAGGGGTCAGTGTGGATGAAGATCACTAAAAAATTCCAATTCCAAAGACAGGCTACCAAAGACAGGATGGACTCTGTTTGAGAATCAAGACTTCTGTCTCCGCCCATAAGTCTTTTCCTTTAGCTGGAAATTCTTTTAAATTCATGAACTATTCTTTGAGCTATAGGTACCTCTTAGGAGAGTCATTATAAAGATGTTTACTGATTCACTATGTAGCCTAGGGCTGTCTCAGTGAGACAGGGTATAATGGCTGGAACAGGGAGCACAGGAGGCAAATTTTCTTCATCTTGCCTGTTCTCAGAAACCTACATGCAACTATCCTTTCCTTGAGTCTCCTCTGTTAGGTTGCTGCTGTGCAAACACCTACTGAAGAGCTGTTTTGTTCCAGGCCCCGTACTAGGTTCTAGGGAGACAACAGAGACTAAGATTAGGTCTCTGCGTCTGGTATTCCATTTTGACTTTATTGCTGAGCATGCTTGTTAAGTCACTTTAGGTGTGTCTGACTCTTTGCAACTCTATTGACCAGAGCCTGCCAGGCTCTGTCCATGGGATTCTCTAGGCAAGAATACTGGAGTGGGTTGCCATGCCAGGGTAGCATGCAATGATGTACTATCTGTTTGAAAGGTCAGTTGTAAGCAGAGAAATATCAGGCAAGAAGTTAGATGTTATGATTTTACAGGTATTTATAAAATGGTAAGATTTCAAGAGAAGGACAGTCTCTGCATAGCAACCAGGACTCCCTTGGACCACCTGGAGGCAAACTAATCTTCAAGGGTTCTTTCCAGATCTGTAAAGCTAAAAACATGATAGTTTGATGTATTTATTAGGATGACTAGGAGATCAGGACAGTCCAAAGCCCTTGGTGAGAAGAGGGGCTGTAAGGCATCTCCCCCAATATCTGGCTTTGTATTTCCCAAAATAATTTCTCCAACTTTTTTGAGTTTCAGATTGTGCCAAATGAAATTCTACTTTTTCTCCCCTGATTAAAAATACTTGGATATGTTTGCTAAAACTACTTGCTTTGAGTTCTTAAAATCCATTCTACGTTATGTTTATAGCTATTCTACGTGAATGTGAATCTTGGTCTTTTGTCAAGATGATCAGAGGACCATCTCTTGTAGTTTCATTGGGTCTTTAAAAAAGAATGATTATTACTTTGTGACAATTTTCAATTTGTTCCTTTTCCTAAGCACGCATTTTTTTTGAAGCTCAAAAANATGTGAATCTTGGTCTTTTGTCAAGATGATCAGAGGACCATCTCTTGTAGTTTCATTGGGTCTTTAAAAAAGAATGATTATTACTTTGTGACAATTTTCAATTTGTTCCTTTTCCTAAGCACGCATTTTTTTTGAAGCTCAAAAAAAAATTCAATTTTGGGTTCTAATGTAAGAACACAGCTCATGTTACTGCAGTTATGAGATGACCTAATGCCACCCTGTCAGATGTGTCTTCTTGTACCACTCTGCCACTAACCTGGTTGGGAAAGTCACACGACATTATTTGGGCTTTATTTCTCATCAGTATAATGAAGAGCTTGGGCTATAGGATACGGATCTGCCGTTTTAGTTCTTTGAAATTTGTGGTTTGCTTCCATTAGGCACTGATTTTGATACAAATGTGAGCTAATTACGACTCTCTCATATTATCAGATGAAACATTAGTGCTTTATTATATCTCAAAGCTACACCTGACAATTATTTTTATTTTTTTAGACTTTTAAAAATGTTTTTATAAATAATGTATCCAAAGATTTTGACCCAACACACAAAGAATCTCATTCTTAAAAAAAAAAAAATACACACACACACACAGATTTTTATAAGAGTTTACATTCTGACAGGCTCAAACCTGATATCAAGCCTTTAGATTTCTACTGCTTCAATTCCAAAGGACCAGCTGATAGCAGTTTTAGTACACAAAACTTTTTTCCTGGTTCAGACAGATTTATTCTGCTTAATGAACCCCTTCTTTGCTCCTTGAGGGATCTGGAATCTGGTTTCCAGATTTTTGGATTTCCTTTAATAGGAAACTTCACAAAAACCTGGTAGGCTGTGGTATTCCTATCTGACAATTATTTCTAAGTGTACTTAAGACTCAGCATTTTCTTTTAATATTTTAGGGTCTACATTTGATCCTGAAAGAGCTTCTGCAGTCTTATCTGTATTGTAACTAACTGGGAATTAAATAATTCTTCCGAGCAAGAGTTGTCTCACCCAGTTGTCTCAGAAACCTGTTCAGTGGAGTCCTATTTCACAGAGCTGCCTTTTGGGGTTTTACTTTCCATGGCTTCATTCCAGTTCTCATTATGTCCCATCTGCAGTTCTTTAGATTTATTGCTATAACCCAACCCACTAGAATTTTGCAAGCTAAAATAACATGATTATACATTCTTAAAAATTGACAAAATACATTTTCTAGGAATTTGCAATGTAAAATCACTGTTGAATCAAAGCCCATGGTGACTCTTGGGAGCAGGACTCAAACTAGAAGACAGCTTGAATCTTAATCTCAATTTTCTTCTTTTATTCCTCTCCCTCCTTTCCTTTCCTTCTTTCCCTTCTCTTTCTTCCCTCCTTCTCTCTTCTCTCCCCCAATTTAGTTTTTTCTTTCTTTTTAATGACAACCTGAATTGCAAAACTTAAAACTCTAAGTGGTACTAGAATCAACATTAATTTTGCATGTATATTAATTTTATATGCATGTAACATATTTTCTGGGAAAGGAAAAAGCAGAGCATTAAGATGTCTGTGAATCAGCCTGGCCCTCCAAGTAGGTCTACCTACCCCTTACCCATATAACATGTGGACTTATCATCTGCCTTAAACATGTTGCTTTAACTCTGCTGTGCTGACATGTCAACCTTTGTTCTTACTCTGTAACTTGGCTCCATTGTTTCCTTAGGCCATTCACTGATAACATTTAGCCTTGTTTTTCTGAAAAATTTTTTTGAGAAATTAATCAACATTACTTTTTTTTTTTTTAACTTAGACTAATTTCTCATCATGGGCCAAGGAAAGAGGACAAAGAGAAAGCAAAAATTAAAAAGAAAGGGGGAGAAAAAGAGACTGCTTTTGGCACTGTTCCCTTAATATTCACTTGATTTTCATAATTTAGATTATAATTATATTTTCCCATGTTACAAACTCATTCTTCTTGAGAAAAACTGACAGCATATTTCGCGTATTATTTTTATTTGCTTTTAAAAGCTGTTGATATTCTTAGCACCCGGGATACCTGAAGATCTTACTAATTCTCACATAGAGAGATTCACAGTATGCTGTGGTTTCATGGAAATAAACATTTGTTTCCATTCAAAAGGGCATAATGAAACCAGCAGCACCAACTCAGAGCACAGTGGCACGGCCTTGGCAAATCTACTGACAAATGAGTCAGAGGTAAACGCTTGTCATTGCAGTTGTAGGGTTCCTTTTCGAATTAAACTTTCCAAATGATTTGTTGTAGGATTTGGAGTCAAATAGAAATGCTTGCATGCTCGCATGCAGCAGAGAATGATCCAAGTATGAGACAAACGGCTAATGTGGTTTACTGGACCTCATGGAGGCAACATTTAGGGACATTAGCTGACGGTAATATTAATAGGACTCAATTAAGTATATATTATAACCTCAACAGTATTTTTATCTTCAATTATAGATTTTTAGTATCTTCTATGGGCAACACAAGAGCCCTGATAGACTCTGCTTTGATCAGACTGTACCTCGAATATGGTGTCCGGCTCTGGCCCCCTCAGTTGGAGATGGATGCAGACACACCGAAACGTACACAGGAGACTGACCACAATGGTAAGGGAACAGGGTGGGGAAGTGCCAATAATATGACTGAAGGAAACAACATTGACAAGAAACATGAAAGGCGTTTCTAAATATCAGAAGGGTTTTACATGATTTGAGGCAGCTTTTGTTCTAAATCGTGCCAAACGGATCAGAGCCTGAGTTCCTGAGTTAAAGCCTGCATCAGCGACAAAGTGCTCCATAAAATGAAGGCTGTTTAAAGCCAGAGTTGTTCACAGGAATAGACAGACTGAGAACTGGGAAACTCACATGGAGGCATCTGGGAAAAGAATCTCCTAACAGAGGTAATTCTAGCACTAGGTGATGGTTGTTCAGATTGAATGACCTTTAACCAACCCCCTTTCAACACTAAATTCTACACGTTATGAAGTCAAGAGCCATTTGCTTCCAGCAGCCCTCGGACACATGCAAGGGCTGAAAGATGGATAAAATGAGAATGAAAATTTGCTTGTTCATTTCAAGTTCCCAAGCTGAGATAAATCTAAAAGAAATAATTCTCATTTCTAGTTAAACAGCTAAGTGAATTATCTTTAAGAGATGCAAAATTTCTTCTTTTTGGAAATTAAGGTTTTCCACACGTATAAAGTTGTTATATAGTCCATTCAAACTTGGCCTCTCATCAGTGCAGCTCTTGGGGGACATTCTGTTGGAAATTAGCACGTTTTTAGGTCTTTGATTGTCATATTATATTTCATAACAGTTTTGCTTGCAAATGTACTTTTTACGTCACATTTTGTGTGTGTATGCATTTCTGTGAGACCATCATTTTTCTTTTTGCTTCTGCACATGAGAAATTACTCTGACAATGCTGCAAAAGAAAGCATTGAAATATAATATGACAGTAAGGCATATTACTCATAGGGTCCTAAAGATGAGACAAATATTATCCATTGGGGGATTAACAGAAGTAAATATATAGTTGATGGTTTACAGAAAAAGAAAAATGATGAGTAGATGCCTTTAACATTTATCAAAACAACATTTACAATTAGACAGGTACTTGCGAGTCCCTGAATTACCAAGTCCCTAAACTCTCAAGACATTAGCATTCCTAGGAGGGCAGGCACGCACACTAGGAAGCCCCTGGTCACCAAAAAAGCTAACGCGACTTTGGATCAGGTAGGCTTTCCCACTACTTAGGTTTCCAGTGAAAACTGGACAAACCACAGGAGGAGCCAATAATTCCAATAAAGGTAACCTGGAGGCAAACAAAGAGGAGCTGTGCTAAGACTGATCCAAAAGAAAAAAAACATGAGAGCTAACAAGTGGAGAAGCAAAAAGACAGAACCATGTTTGGGAGAGTCAAATGATGCAGAAGAGAAACATACATATATATTCTACTCTAAGTAAACATTTCAGTAACATGCCAACATCTGCCATCTTTATATTTATTCACTGTAAACATGTCAGTTTTTCAATGAACAATAAAGACATCATTTCATTAATGTATCTACATACCATGACCTGCTTAAATGCACTAATTTTTAAGTGAGGCAGGAAAACTAAAAGGTTCTTTTAAGCACATGAAGGATAGGTATAATCATCTATATTTTGTCTCTTTCATGAAATCAAGATTAAAAATTTGTATTTTGAAAGCAAGTTTTTTCAGGTTGGCTTTTCATTATGAGTTTAAGATCAAAAGTAGCTTTCATTGCAAAGCTTAGAGTACATCCTAGAATGGGCATTTAACAACCCCTTCCTCATAAGCCTTCACATACTTATGAAAAAAACTTTTAGATATAAACAGATTTTCTTTTCTATATTTTCAAATGTAAGCAATCAAAAGATCACTTTTCTACTTAATAACAACAAATAGAAAGTAATCCTGATAAGTAGTGACAGTTGTATTTTCAAGCTGGAAAATGGGTTCAAGGGGAGGGCGCTCAAAGAGACCAAAAGAAGACAGTGATATCAAATACATGTTGTTTAAATGATACATTAATTGATCATCACAAGATAAAATGAAAAGTTAGTAACTCAGGGAAGGGTTATATTTCAAAGATAAGAAGTGGAAGATAAAGCTGGTAGTTAAATTTTATCACGATAAAAATTCACAAATACCTTCTTCAACATCTGAGATATACTCGCCATCACTGAGCATTTCAGGGGCGTTGGCTTTACGAACTGCATGATTTAAGTGAACAATGTAAGTGTGAAAAATGCATACTGTTGATACTACAACAAAATATATTCATGCTTCTAAAAACATTTTTGCAATGAATTTCCTTCAGGAAACAAATACACAGTCACTCTTTGTTACTACAAACTCAAAGGAGGTTTTCATACCTTCATCATCAGACATATCAAGAACTTCGTTCATGGTCTCTGGAACATTCATTTTGTGCTTCTCTATGACAGTCTGGTAACAAAAAAAAGCAGTCACTTTAGTATGAGTAAATAGCACATTTTACTGAGACTATTCATTTCTTCCTAAATTAATCTATAGATTTACTGTGGGATTGATGTGTGGGATTGATGAATACCTCGAAGCTCTTGCATACAAAATAACATCATAAATATCCCTGAGCAGCACTGAGGTCCTCATCATACACATGACAGAGAATGAATACAAGGTGAAAGAATCCTGGTGGCAAAGCACATCAGCTTAAAAGATTTAGGTCCTGAATAAAGTTTTTTCAAAGGAAACGAGAGAGACACTGCCTCTCTTAGTCTATTGCTACACTTTTTCATGGTCTGATGAAGCTGCCACCCCACCCCACCAAAAGTCCTAGCTGAAGATAAACCAGATGAAAGGCAAGAAATACGTCTTTGTTGCTTGTGCCAAGCCAGCCACTTCTTTTGTTTTTCCTCCTATGTGTATGTTTTAATTTCTAAAACAAAATGTCGAGATTTTAATACATAACTTTTACAACTATGTGTTTGCAGGAAATATTTTAGAGACGATGCATTTGCAGAATAATTTGAACATCTACAAAATCTTAAAAATTGTATATTAACAGAGCAAAGGCTTTACTGAATTTTTACTTGCTCTTTGATAACTTTTACCTAGATAGACTGTCTCTATCCAAAGGACACTGACAGTATTACTTGTTTGAAAATATGAATGACTTAATATGTCTTAGTTTTAAAATGAGTCCTCTTTTAATCTGAGCAAATGAAAGACCAGTAGTACAAGTCATGTTGAAATAAAGCATTACTTGGTATTTTTTCCAGCATGTGATACTGTAATTGAACATTAAAAAAAAATGAGTACTAGGACAGTTTTAGATTTACACAAAAATTGTAAGGATAGTAGAGTTTTCACCCCATTTCCCTTATTATTAGCATATATTAGCATGGTACGTTTGTTGCAATTAATGAGTCAATATTGATTTATTATTGTTAAACTCTATATTTCATTCAGATTTCCTTAGTTTTTGCCAAATATCCTTTTACTGATCTAGCATCTCATCCAGGATACCATGTTCCCTTTAATTGTCAATCTCCTTAGGCTCCTATAGCTGTGGCAGTTTCTCAGACTTTCCATGTTTTTAATGACCTTGACCGTTTCAGGGTGAACTGCTCAGGTATCCTGTAGAATGTCCCTAAACTGAGATTTTCTTATGTCCTTCTCATTGATTAGACTGGGGTTATATGTTTTGGGGGAGGAATGTCACCATGGTAAAATGCCATTTTCATCATATTACCTGAAGGATATATACCATCGACATGATTTACCAGTGTTGATGCACTTGGTCATCAGACTGTTGATCAGTTTTCTTCATAGAGTTAGTTACTCTACTTCCCTCACTGTCTGTACTGTTTTCTCTGGAGGGAAGTTACTATCCTCAGATATACTTCAGCAGTGGGGAATCATGTTCTACCTCCTTGATGGTGAAGCATTTTCATCAATTATTTGGAATTCTTTTGACTGAGAAATTTATCTTTTCTTCTCTGGTTATTCATTTATCTGTACCAGTAAGAATGCATAGATATATGTTTTATACTTTGCACCTGTACCTCAATTCTATTTTTTTAGCTCAAATTGTTCCAGCTTTGGCTACTGGGAACTCTTTCAATGGATTCCTGTGTCCCTTTAATATTAATATATCTCATCATTTTATACATGTGTATTTATTTATTTATATGGCAGTTTTCGGGGGGAATCCTTTATGGTACTACAAGAGGTTCCAGGCTCATCTTGTATATTTCCTGCCCCAGCTCTAGATTTTTCGTCACTTCTCCAAGGAGGCCTGGTTTCCTTTATCAGCAAATGCTATTAGAAACTAACATCTTAGTGACTGAAGTGCTCTGACGGAAATTTTAAACAATGCAATTTAAATAGCTTAATTTGTATGTTTTGTATATCCAGTTCTAGTTACTCAGTTTCCTATTCAGCCATACTGTAAAGTCATTAACTAAAGTACCTTTCTCAGAATTTCCATATTAAACATGGCACTTCTATCAAAGACGTAGTTTTTTGTTTTTTTTGTTTTTTTGGCCAAGCTGCACCACATATGAGGTCTTAGTTCTGTACGGGGGATCGAACTCGTGCCTCCTGGCAGTGGAAGAGCAGAGTCTTGACCACTGGACCATCAGGGAAGTCCTGATGCAGTCTGATTTTTAAGGTTGCTTTAAAATTGATATCTGCTTATGGGGACAGTGGCTGCTGGGGCTTCCACAGCTGAGTGAACAAAGACCCGCTCGTGGTGGAGGCTGCTCTGTGTTTGCTTGGTTTAGGATCATAGCCCCCCACCCTGAATTGCTACAGTCCTGTCTGAGCTGGATGTAACTGCAAAGAGAAGGCTGAGAAGGCGGTATCTCGACTTGAAATAAAGCCTTGATACTGCAACACTGGACTCAGTCTCAGGGACTTGCGTGGACTCTTATAATCACTGTGAAAGCTTCATTTGGTGGAGGCTCATTCACTTCACCAGGCAAACTGTACCTCCTGTTAGCATGAGTCCTTTCTTTTCTCTCTGGCAGAAAATCACCTACCAAGTCAGCTAATGATGTTGTGTGAGCAATGGTATGACTACCGTGCACATTCTTTCACTAGGAACTGGAGCCCTAAAACGCTTTTCTCTCAGTACGTTTCCTGAGGCTGTAACCTAACTATCTTGGTCTGTAATTTTATCTTCTAAAGCTCTTTCGACATCAAAGAAACATTTTGAACTCTCCTAATGGGCTTTCCAGGTGGTGCTAGTGGTAAAAAACCTGCCTGTAATGCAAGAGACATAAAAAAGGATGTGGGTTCGATCCCTGGATTGGGAAGATGCCCTGGAGGAGGAAATGGCAACCCACTCCAGTATTCTTGCCTGGAGAATCCCATGGACAGAGGAGCCTGGTGGGCTACAGTCCATGGGGTCACAAGAGTCAGACACGATCGAAGCAACTTAGTACGGCACAGCAATGGATGAGAAAGTCACTGACATTTAATCAAGTAAGATTTCCATTTTGAACCATTATACCATTTTCAGTCCTTTAACACTGAAATAGAAGTTTCATGTATTTATTGTAATGGCTTCAAATCTTTTAAGCATGGTGACATCTGGCCATTGTTTAATACCTGTGCTTCTCTCCTTCCCCACTCTAGAGAGAGTTACATGGCATATCTATGAAATTAAGGTGAATAAACATTATTATTTAAACTCTTTTCTTGAGAATTTAATAATAGATTTTGAGATAATGAAATATCAAGAGTTCTATGAAAGAATAGGTGGGAATTTATTCAAACTGTCTTGAAGTTAGAAGCGTGCCCTGGTTGACAACCATTGCTCTAGTTGACCAAAGCGGCTGTTTTCCCTTTAGAAAATTATAGAATTTCTGTTTGTGATCATCAGGCTGAACTTCTAGTTTTTAAAACCTGCATACAGACAAGTAACTCAATAGGCAGGAAGCTACAGAGTCCCTCGAGTGATGTTTTGTATGCAGCCCTGTGTATCCAGACTGAAGATGTGAGTTATGCCTTCATGGGGAAGGTGGTCTTTGAGTAAAAGATGCACAGCTGATAATTCCAAGTGTTGCAGAGTCCTACACTGACATTTTATGGACTCAGACTGGGGCCTGTGTGTTGAGTCATGGAGTCAAGAATAACTCAGATAAGCCTCTGATATGGTGCAACACCTGGTCTTGATCCCAAAGTTACCAAATCCTGAAAGAGTTCAAAGACATCAGGTGAAGTTCAAAAGAGATGACCTGTCCTAGAGGCTGGAAGCTTGTAAAAATACATTTGATGCAATAAGGCCTCCCAGTGAAGATTTTAGTTTTAATGCAACACCTTATTGTTCTTCCTGTTTAAACTCCAACAGGTGAATGGAAGAGGACTCAGCCTGGTGGGAAAAATCAATTTGGATCCTATGGCTAATGTGTCTATAACAAAAACATTTTCACCATAACAATGACAATGGATACACTGTCATTTGTGAGTGAAAAATATTTTAAAGAATCAACTTAGAGTTTTCATAGTTCTTCCAAGGCCAAAGAAAGGCTATTTGAAAACATTTCTAACAAGAAAAACTTTTCTGCCTTCATCTCATTAAATATTTTTATATCAAATTTAACAGAGAAACACAGTGAGCTTTCTATGGAACTAAAAACTCGATAGCTTTTTGAAAGCTATAACTTTTTAAAAAGGTATTTTTAGTGTTTTTAATGAAATATCATGTAATTAAATGATTAATTTATGATTAATGATGTTTATTTAAATATCATTTCTAAATATCAGAAATGAGAGTTTTGCTTTGCTGACTGCCATCAGTGAGGTAACAGCATCTGAAAACATGACACTTGGTCTCTGAGTGGAGGGACGAGGTTCTTCCCCCAACAGCCTGGGAAAACCTACAGTTCAAAAACTGGCTCACAGGGCCAGGGGGTAGCAGGGGCCGGCGTCCAGTACTCACAGTTGTGGTCACGGTTTCCTCGGTCACCACCTTCAGGGTGTCCACCACTGAGATGTAGCCAAGCCTCCGGGCAATGGCCAGGGCAGTGTTCCCGTTCTGGCAAGAAGGAAACGTGGGCTAGAAATTACAAGTCATTCCCCGGCTATCAGCGCCTGTGTGTTTGCACGTCTCATCTGTACAAACACAGGGCGAGTGTCTCACTAGTCCTTTCCCTCTGTCACATACAAAATGCCATTTCATTAAAGATATACCTTGCACAAGAGCCACCTAACCTGTTTCTACTCATACAGTGGAGTCTGGTTGCTATACATGGAATCTGAGAGGCTTTGTACTGTTCTCAGTAATCAATGAAACAAACATGTGCTTCTTCTCACATATGTACTTCCTACTAGGCAGCAATGGGTTTGTAGTTTTTTAAGTGGGAAACACTGATCACATCTCTCCCTATAGACAGGTCACCACAATACATTTATTGTTCTTTTTCCTTCATTCTACTGAATACTCTGCTTATGCCTACTAAGTTAAAAAGCAACCTTGATGCACAATGAAACATGTTAAGACAGGAGCAGCCCAGCCCGGCTCCCCGCTTTCCCCAGCTGACCCTTTGCTCTTACCACAGTGAGTTCATTGGGGGAGGCATTGTTTTGAAGCAACACATTGATTATATGGGTGTGTCCCTGTTGAGCTGCTTGGTGTAATGGTGTATACCCATTCTGTAAAAGGAAGATGGAAGAAAAGACTCTAAACTCCCTTCCATACAAGATTCAGGATCAATAACTTGGTAGATACAAAGGAGAAAGGAGTTTACCTTTGTTTTGGCGTTTACTTTTGCAGAATGCTGGAGCAGGAAGTTAACAATCTTGATGTTTCCATAGTGGCAGCCTACATGTAGCGGTGTGTATCCCATCTGTAATTATATATATATATATATATATTTTAAAGAAGCATCTTTAGTATACTTTCAGTAACAGATATCCTAAATAGAAGCAAAAATGTTATTCAACCTTTCTTAAGGAGGCAGAGTTTTTTTCCCCCTGTATAAAAATAAGTGTCCTTGACAAGTCTCAGAGCTAGTCTAAGGTATAAATAACAATACCACCTCACGTGTAAACAGTTATTAAACGTCCCCAAGTGCTCTCTCTAACATTAGCTCATTTTATTCTCATAACAACTTTTCAAGATGGGACAAAACGATGGAGCAACAGACAGCTTAGACAGATGTATCCAGTGGCTTCCTGTAAAGGGTCAGAAGAGTGCTCAATGGATAGACTTGGACTAGCATTTACTCAACACTCTACTCTCTAGAAGCATAAAAACAAGGTAGAAAAATAATGAACTGGCTAAATGATCATGAAGGCAGTAATGATGATCAAAATGCAGGACAGAGCTAGGAAGGACAGAAATACAGAAGCAGGAGAGGCTAGTGTGAGTGAGTTCAGGAGATCTGAGATGTATGAATTTGATCTAGGAATGGATGCTCTAGTTAAGACTCCTGTCTACATAGCTAGAGCCCCACAGCTTGAAAACCACTCATTAGACAAAGCAATGGATTGTTTCCATTGCTCCAAATGAATATCCACTGACCCCTGAGGGGCCATAAGTTCTCTCTATTAAAAAACATGGGCCTCCCTGGTGGCTCAGTGGTCAAGAATCCATCTGCCAGTGCAGGAGACATGGGTTTGATACCTGACCCAGGAAGACCCCACCTGACACAGAGCAACTAAGCCCGAGTGTCACAACTGCTGAGCCTGTGCTCCAGAGCCAGTGAGCTACAGCTACTGAGCCCATGCGCCTTGACTAGTGAAGCCCGTGTGCCCGAGAGCACACACTCTGCAATAAGAGAAGCCACTGCAATGAGAAGCCCATGCCCCACAACTAGAGAGGGGCCCCTGCAGTCACAACTAGAGAAACGCCCATGTGACAGCAAAGACTCAGTACAGCCCCAGATAAGTAAGCAAACAATTATTTTAAAAATGTGTCAGGTGTGCATACATGCGTATGTATCTACACACACACACACACACACACACACACACACACACACACACACATATATTCTAGATATTTTAAAATAAGGATATTCCAGGTATATTTTCCTTGGTGATCATATTGTAACAGACTCCACCCACACAATTTCAGTATCTTTAACCAATCCCTGTTTACAATGAAACTGGCAGCACCAGATTGCTGGAAGGGAGAGCATGGACCTTTTATAACATTTCTAAATAGGCAAGGGTCAGGGGTCCATATTTTTAAGGGTCTGCATCTCATACGTGATAGCATTAATACGTCTTTATGGTGACTCTGTGCTACAGACTGAATGTCTGTATCTCCCAAAACTAGTATGTTGAAATCCTAATCCCAGAATAATGGTATTTAGAAATGGGGCCTTTGGGAAGTAATTAGGTCATGGGGGTGGAGCCTTGATGAGTGGGATTAGTGTCCTTATAAAAAGAGACAGGAGAGATTTTGTCTCTTCTCTTTGCTCTCTGCCATCTAAGGATACAATAAGAAGATGGCTACCTGCTACCAGCATCTTGATCTTGTACTTCTCAACCTCCAGAACTCTGAGAAATCAAAGTTTGTCCAAGCTATCGTACTCTTGTTATAGCAACTCAAATTGACTAAGACACTCCAGCAAATAGATAAATTTGAATTGAAACAGGGGTGCCCAGAACACAGCTGACTGTGGAAGGTAAAGAAACCTCTCGAAGTAGGCGCTGCCCTAAAGAGCTGACTCTGGTTAGATTCTGTCCCACGAACTGAACTGTGAGGGCAGCCACACTAATCAGACCGTGATGATAAGCTCACCGTAACTACATATAGATGAGTCTAGCTTACAAGCCCTAAAGCTGTGTGTGTGACGATCCCACTTTGAAGACCAGAATCCACCTGCCTGAACTCAGGATGCTGCATTAAGAGTCAGAATGCCGCTTAGGGAGTGAGGTCTTCTCCCAGTTCTCAGTACAATTAGCTTGAGTGATTGAAGTAACATTCCCAGTGTGAGGGACAGATGACTGTTTCCAAGCCAAAAATTACAAAAAATATTCCAAACTTTTAAATGCTTAAAGGAATGCTTCAAGTTTTCAGTCAACATGCCTAAGCTATGATGCAACAGTTTCCAATGGCTATTTTGCTGTTGTGTTGATCACATTATTAAAAGATATTGGATCATTCTAAGTATCTTAATGGACAGTTTCTCTCCTGTGTTCACTCTGCTGTAAGATACTGATCTGCTTCTGTTTCACAAACACTATGTTGTTAAAAATATGAGTGCATGGCCAGGAAGATTAGGTTTGCATCCAGAGAAACCAAACTGAGGCTCCTCCATTCACTGAGGGTCACACAATTCCCACGTTAAGTGGCACCTTGCACAAATATGCCCAGAAAAATGTGATTCGGGCAATTCCTTTCAACTAGTGGCAATATATTTTGGAAAGGGCAACTCTTCCTTTTTTTGAATAACTAAGAAACAGTCTCAGTTCAGATAACTGAACAGTCTTTGCTTCTTTTTTCACTGTTGCCCATATATCCCATCATTACAAGCTGAAGGGAGTCATCTCCTTGAGGCAATATTGAAAGGCTGTATTTGTGTAGGAAGGGCAAACAGGCGCAGATGGAATATTCAGGCTGGTGTTTCTCATCCGTGGTGCCTAAGCATGAGATCTTACTAGGCAGTGGTTAGGGGCATTTCTGTGCAACACAGTTTGAGAAGGAGGGGGCAGGAAATCCACAGTATTTTCTCACCCCCTAAACACTGTTCTCTTGGAGTTCATCTCTGGCCTTCTTTGCACTTCCTCCGTGGACACACCCACTTACAACTACAATTGCTTCAGTATGTTTTGGGGTGGTCTAAATAAAATGCTTCCAGAGATTATCCTTTTAAAAAGCAAAAGAAGTGGCTTCATTTTAGTTCGACAACACTGAACATTAAACCCTGTGGCCAGCAGCACAATTTCATCTGAAATGATCTGATGAACTTCAAATACAAAGTGAAGGGGAGACTTGGTGGGTCAGAGGGCCAGTGGGAAGGTTACTCGGGTAACCTTTCCCGAGTGGTTACCAGGATGTTCCGGTCTTTCCCCCAAAACAGAGAAAAGCTCTTGATAATTTAATTATTATTATTTTAAAACTGAAGCCAGTGAATCAATCAGTACTACACATTTTAACTAACTATGTGCTGGTTGGGGACATCATTTTTACCAGGAAGAGTTTGGAAGTTCATGGGATGTAATCAGCTCCTTATTTACAAGGTTAAGAAATGAGTCCAAACAACCCATCTCTCTGCACTCCTGCCCTGCTCAACTATGGAACAATCACAGCCTCCCTTCTTTTTGGTGCTGTGATCTCTGCTGAGAAGAAAAACACAAGGGATTTTTTTTCAAGAGGCAGAGAGATGCTTTCTGGGTTTTAGTTTGTTTGTTTTCGCTGTACTCTGAGGCATGCAGGATCTTAGTTCCCCGAGCAGGGATCGAACCTGTGCCTCCTGCGTTGGAAGTGCGGGGTCTTCACCGGACCACCACGGAAGTCCCAAGAGATGAGTTCTGAAGTGCACCACTTGTAAAGGGCAGGAAAAGGTACATGCTTCAGAAATATTATACTGAGTACAAAAATGATTACTGGCTGACCTGAGCGGGCTAGGTTAGAGGGAAACCCTGGTAGAGACCTGAGACTCTTAAACCGTGGGATCACTTGTGCAAATCAGAAGCAGCAGGTTCAGGGCACCATCTCTCCTGCTGCCAATATGCCCTTGAGAATCACTGCTTTAACCCCTGACTGAGTGTTGGTGTCGACGCTGGATGTGTTGGGACCAAAAAGTATTGAGAAACAGAACTCTATTATTGCCTTCTAGAAGTTTTAACTTATAAAGGGATAGGGCATCAAATAAAATGGCTTAAGTCTGTGTGTATATGTGCACACTCAGTAGCTTGCTGCTGCTGCTAAGTCGCTTCAGTCGTGTCCGACTCTGTGCGACCCCATAGATGGCAGCCCACCAGGCTCCCCCGTCCCCGGGATTCTCCAGGCAAGAACGCTGGAATGGGTTGCCATTTCCTTCTCCCTCTCCAATGCATGAAAGTAAAAAAGTGAAAGTGAAGTCGCTCAGTCGTGTCTGACTCTCCGCAACCCCACGGACTGCAGCCTACCAGGCTCCTCTGTCCATGGGGTTTTCCAGGCAAGAGTACTGGAGTGGGGTGCTAGTTGTGTCCAATTCTGTGACCCCATGGACTGTAGCCCGGCAGACTCCTCTGTCCATGGGATTATCCCTGGACTGGGTTGCCCTTTCCTCCTCCAGAGGATCTTCACAACACTTTTTTCCTGAGTCTCCTCCACTGGGCAGGAGGATATTTTATCACCGAGCCACTTGGGAAGCCATGTGTATATATGTATGTAAATAAAACAACACGGGGGGAATCTACTTACTGTGCAGTTGTACATTTCTAAATTCTGATGAAAGTATACAAGCAAAATGAAGAGCTAAATTCAGTCTGACTTCTTCAGATTTAAATGCTATTTTCATGAAAAGTAACAAGAAACCATCCAGTCACTGCTGTCGCCTTCATTGGTTTCTTTGTTAAATAATCAGTTATCTAGGAAGGCATTCAGGGCTAAAGATACGGGGTTTTTTTAGAATGACAGGTTTGGAAGGCAAACAGGGTGGAGAGAGAGCTGGGCAGGGGGGTTACTAAAGAGGCCAGGGAGCCATCAAGGGCACGAGGCATTCAGAAACTGGAGTGTGGGGAGCTGCCTAGGCCACATCTAGGACTGCCTTAAGAAGAGATCAGTATATTTGCTTTTACTATTTTAACACAGAGTTTAAAAAGCATAACGGACCTTGCCTGGTCATATCTCTTTTGGGCAGCTTCTTTCGAACTAAATATAACTTGCAAAGATGTTCTAAACACACATGCTCTGTTTGCCTTAAGATTTCAATTCTTGGATAATCAGGCTCCATTTGCACTTTATATTTTAGTACATACAGTCTCTTAGTCACTAGGCTTTGCGTTTGTATGTAGCCACATGTTTCTGTCCATTTTCTTAATCTTAAATATGTATGTTAAGTGAAGATGGCAATTTTTTCTTGTATAGTTCCTATATTTTCTTGTGCTGATGCAGCTGTCGATTTTTCAACTTTGCTGTTAAATGCAGTACTTTGTAAGTATGAACAAAATTACTGGAAGCAGTATTGTAATAATGGTCTATCTTTTAGAAGGCACTGCTGCTGCTGCTAAGTCGCTTCAGTCGTGTCCGACTCTGTGCGACCTCATAGACAGCAGCCCACTAGGCTCCCCCGTCCCTGGGATTCTCCAGGCAAGAACACTGGAGTGGGCTGCCATTTCCTTCTCCAGTGCATGAAAGTGAAAAGTGAAACTGAAGTCACTGAGTCGTGTCCAACTCTCAGCGACCCCATGGACTGCAGCCCACCAGGCTCCTCCGTCCATGGGATTTTCCAGGCAAGAGTACTGGAGTGGGGTGCCATTGCCTTCTCCTTAGAAGGCACAGTCTAATTCAAAACCCTAAACTCAAGGCTGTAAGTGTGAATTTAATTCATACATGAGATTTATTTAAATATAAGAGTAGGAAAACTGCACCTGTTGATCGCGAAGATAATGTTCTACTTCTGATAGAAATAATATCTCAACAAGTGTTGCATGTATATGAATGGAATAAAATTCCATTGTTGGAGAAAGAAAAGGTGTGGGTGGAGAAGTCACAGCCGTATGGAGAACACAGCGTCAAGGGCATAGTCTACTCAGGGCTGCGACCTGGGCCTGTCCCATAAATCCAGACTGATCCTGACATCCGCAATACTTTTCTATCTGGCTAATTCCCAGTGATCCTTCTGTATTATCAATATCTTCAATATCTGTTCACATACCTCAGAGTCAATCTATATTATACCCCAAAATGTTCATATTCACAATATAATATTTAACAAGTATTCATGTTTATGTCAAACATGTGACACTCAGAAAGAGAGTTACATTTTGAAGTAGGTAAAACAGGTTTGATATGAAGAGCAACAAACTTAAGCACTGGAAAAATGATCAGAGAAAGATTAATATCAAGCCCTATCTTTGATGATGATGCAAAATATCCACTTATCTTCTATGAGTCTGAAATTGTGGCGTTTTCTGAGATGAATGAGAAATTTGTTTTTGGAAAGATAACTANCTAGCAATCAGACACACCATAAAGAATTTAGCAAGTGAGTAGTAATTGAGTAAAACTTAATGTAACCTCATCATAGACTATGCCTGAACAAAGTAAGAGGTCCTCAATTACTGACTGACAAATTTTTCTAAATGCATTTTTAAACTCAGTCATAAAAACTAAGAAAGCTATAAGCTTTCACACTCTGACCTTGAAGGGTCGATAAGCTGTAACAAAGGTTAATAAATTGTGTTAACACAGGAGGCATCAACATATAGCTGCATATTCAGGCCATGAAAGGTAAAAGCACACAGGACACCAGAAGCAGCGCCTTTGGTGCCCCTTGTACAGATATGCCCTAGATGGGCACGATCTTTTTGTGTACCTTTGTCTGGGCGTCCACATGTGCCCCCTGGTTTACAAGGACTTCGGCCACATTCACTCTGTCTTCTTGAGCAGCCAAATGGAGTGGGGCCAGGCCACTCTGCAAAATATCAAAGTGGTCATCTTACATGAGGGATGGATGACATACAAGCATATTAGAGAAACAATTTATGACTTCAAGAACAGTGAACCTAGAATTTTTATGTTAAAAAAAATTTATAGAGTAAGTTTATATATTACCATGTGACAACACTGTTATTGCAGGCTTACTGAAAAATTTCAAACATCCTTAAAAGTGGAGGGAATGGGATGAACCTTGTGTACTGATCACAGATGCAGAAATTATCAAGTTTTTCCTCTGCTTGCTTCATCCAACCCTACTTCTTGTATGTTCTTTTCTTTGCGGAAGTATTTTAAAGCAAATTCCAGACATTATATCATTTTCCTCTTATGTACTTCAGTGTTTGCTTTTTTTAAAAACAGTAGAGACTTTTAAAACTCAAATTATGCAAGAGTTTTAATGCATTACTAGTGATACTGTGAAAGTGAAGTCACTCAGTCGTGTCCGACTCTTTGCAACCCTGTAGACGGTAGCCTACCAGGCTCCTCCATCCATGGGATTTTCCAGACAAGAGTACTGGAGTGTGTTGCCATTTCCTTCTTCAGAGAATCTTCCCAACCCAAGGATCGAACCTGGGTCTCCCTCATTGTAGGCAGACGCTTTACCGTCTGAGCCACCAGGGAAGTCTTAGTGATACTAGCTTTAGCAAAAATTAAAATAAAAATTGTTTATAAACTGTTACTGACACATGATGATACCATTTTCTCCATTAAATATTAAAATACAAGGCTGGAAAACATTTTCTGTATGTTGCTTCTGGGTAGGAAAGATGGTCTGTGAAATGTAATATGAAGTCTATTTCATAAGAATTTAATATGTAATATGAAGTCTATCTCATGAGAATTTCAAGATCATCTTATGAGACTGGGTATTTGAAATGGACTCTACCACAGAATGGCTGGTTATTCCAATGGCCAAGAAAAAAATCACTAAGACTATACTGTGGCCTAGAAATCTTCTGTAGCTGCATTTTTTCATAAATAATATTTAAGAGAAAGTAAGCTGATATAAGTGCTTCCAGATTCTTTTCTTTCATCCATAATGAACACAGAAGTTACTTTTTTTTCCCCTAAAATACCTCACCAGACAAGATCTGCTGGCACATGTTTTAAATATAAATTTAAAAAAGTTATTTGATTGTGCCTTGTAGCATGTGGGATCTGGGTTTCCCAACTAGGGATCAAACCCGTGCCCACTGCAGTGGAAGCTCAGAGTCTTAACCACCGGAACGCCAGGGAAGTCCTAGAGGTTAACGTTTTAAGTCCTGGAGGCCGCCTTTCTCCTCCGCCAGCATCTGTGCAGCAAGACCATCAGCCTGTCCCATTTGTCAGGGGAAAGGAGGGAGATAAATGCAGCATCAGGAAGCGCACACGACATGATTTATCTAAGGACTGCTATTCTATCAAACACGTGACAGGACTCAGGAAGAGTCATTCACTCCAGGCTTTCTGAGTCTGTTTACAGACTTTCGGAAGAAGCTCACCCAAACTGAATAAAGAGGAAACATAAAAAGGAGGAGTGGTGCCTTCACTTGAAATCCAAGAAAAATAAGCCTGGGGCCAAAACTGGCACCACCCAAACGCTGACATAATCAGAGAACAATGTTCCACGTTCCACTTTAGAGGCAACAGATATTTTCAGCCATAACATTCTGTCCAAGTGTCACAATCCCCCCTTCTGAGTGTGGGACTTTCTCAAGCTTCTGGAGAACTCTGCTGCGTGGTGTTCAGCGTGGCTGGGGAAGGTGTCCCNTGCTTTTGAATATACTATCTAGGTTGGTCATAACTTTTCTTCCAAGGAGTAAGGGTCTTTTAATTTCATGTCCCTCAAGTCCCTCTATTTCTACCATTTTGCGTCATGACATCTCTTGCTTGGATTATCCAATAGCCTTTTCCCTGATACCTTGCCTCCTAGGTAAACCATCATCCCAACCCTAATCTGTTCTTTCTCCTGTAGTTTGAGGTCAGAAAGCAAATAATTTGATCATGTGAGTTGCCACTCCTTTTAAATCTTTTCACTGGCTTCTCATGTTCCTTAGGATAAACTTAATACTCTAACATAGCTGGAAGATCCTCTCCTATCTAGTAATTTCCTATATAATTCCTATATATATTCTATATAACTCTCCTCTTTATCCTCCATATAATTGTCCATCTGAGTTTCACAGGACCGTCACGCTATGCTCTATCCCACACTATTCAGTGTATCTGTGACCAATGTATGGCTATTTAGATTTAAATTAATTAAAAGTAAGTAAAAACAAAATGTCATTTCTTCTGTCTTACTAGCCACATTTCATGTGCTTGGTAGCTACATGAAGCTAGTGGCTACCATACTCGACAGCCCAGATTATGAAAATATTTCCATCAGTGCAGAAAGTTCTGTTGGACAGGAATATGCATACTGAAATCCTTTTGTTTCCTGGTTGCCTTTTTCTCTCATTTATGGTCTTTTAGGGGCTTCCCTCGGAGAAGGCAATGGCACCCTACTCCAGTACTGTTGCCTGGAAAATCCCACGGATGGAGGAGCCTGGAGGGCTGCAGTCCATGGGGTCACTAAGAGTTGGACACGACTGAGCAACTTCACTTGCACTTTTCACTTTCGTGCATTGGAGAAGGAAATGGCAACCCACTCCAGTGTCCTTGCCTGGAGAATCCCNTCTTTGGCAGAGTCACCGCCAGCTTTCCCGGGCTTCTCTCCCTCTCCCCTCATCTCGAAAAGGGCCTCATTGTTACTATTTATGTGCAAACCCTCTATGTGCTCACTTCTGTTGAGAGCATCATAATCCCACATTAAAACTCTTTTCTGGCCTGTCTTCCTCAAACCACTGTGAGCTTGTTGAGGCAGCTACCGCACCTTTAACGTACAACCAGGGATTCAAGTATCTATAAAATAGCATTTAATCCATCTACTAATTAAGTCAGAGGAAAAATCAAACAGCTTTTGATAAAATAGGAAAAATTAAATAAAGAATGATCATTTTTGTATTCACGGTTTTTAAAAAATGTGATGGTTAAAACAGCCCTGTTTGAGTTCAGAAGTTATCTGTTAATCTTTTATAGAGTTTTGACCACAGCTCATTTTTTAAATGGCATTTGTTAAAAATAATACATTTTATTTTAAATAAAATAAACTTGGGATAGCAATAGCTTCATTTCATAGTCTATTAGCTGTGTAAAGAAGTACAGCTATTTGTGGTCTTCAAAATTCATGTGGGAAAATGTCAAAAGCAAAACGGAATCCAATTAAACAGTAGCACTTCAGCAGGAACTTAGGTTCGTGGTTCCTTTTTCTTAAAATCTGAGAACTGCTGGTGAATAGTAAGAAAAGAAATAAGTGAAAACAATTGAGTGTTTCGTTCAATGTAACTTTTCACAAAAGCTAAATCTTTTAATATTCATATTTTTAAAGATTTCTTTGACATGCACCATTTTTAAAGTCTTTATTGAATTTGCTACAGTATTGCTTCTGTTTTATGTTTCAGTTTTTCACTCAGGAGGCATGTGGGATCTTAGTCCCCTGCTAAGTCGCCTCAGTCATGTCCGACTCTGTATGACCCCAGAGACGGCACCCCACCAGGCTCCCCCGTCCCTGGGATCCTCCAGGCAAGAACAATGGAGTGGGTTGCCATTTCCTTCTCCAATGCATGAAAGTGAAAAGTGAAAGGGAAGTCGCTCAGTCATGTCCAACTCTTCACGACCCCATGGATTGCAGCCCACCAGGCTCCTCTGTCCATGGGATTTTCCAGGTGCCCAGGCATCAAACCTGGACCCCCTGCAGTAAAAAGCAAAGTCTCAACCAATGGACTCCCAGAGAAGTTCCTCAATATTCATTGTTTAGCAAGGAAATAAAGTCTAATGTGAAACGGGGAAGTAGGATGAGGAGGGCGGGGTGGAGGGACAATAATTGATGTCTAAAACTTTGGAAACTCAAGAAAAACAGGCAGAAAGCCTGTCAGAATTCTTGAGTAACAGAATTCTACTGATTCTCTACTTTCACACCATAACTTACACTGGATACAGAAAACGATGAGAAAGGAAGCAAAGACTTACAAATACTTTTGTATTAGACCATTTCTAGGAATTGTGAGGAGAATCCCAGGGACAGGGGAGCCTGGTGGGCTGCCGTCTATGGGGTCACACAGAGTCGGACACGACTNGATACAGAAAACGATGAGAAAGGAAGCAAAGACTTACAAATACTTTTGTATTAGACCATTTCTAGGAATTGTGAGGAGAATCCCAGGGACAGGGGAGCCTGGTGGGCTGCCGTCTATGGGGTCACACAGAGTCGGACACGACTGAAGTGACTTAGCAGCAGCAGGAATTGTGACGTTCTTAAAAGTTCTGTAAGTACCATGCGCTGAAGGAAACCCAGAAACATTCCTTGGTGGTATACTGCTTAGGCAGAGTTTGTTCAGGAAGGTGGTTGGACACTTCCAGGTTTCCTTGGTTTATTATTATTATATGAGAATTCCCTTGCTAACGTTCAGTCTACCGAAGCAGACACTGAGGAATTCTTTCTAAAGTATTCTCAGTCTAAATTTTTTAAAATAAAATGGTTTTAAGGTGAATTCAATGCTATATATATATAACAACTAGTTGGCTAAAGGAATTTAAAAAGAAAAAAGTTAGTTGCCCTATACGTTGGTGTCAAACCTATGGAAAATGTTCACTTGTTAACTAATTGTTCAGGCCTGTATTGTCTCTGGGAGAATTAATAAGATAATATTCTGGGCTTCTAAGAAAACATATACTAATGGAAGCCAGAAGGCGCTTCAGTTGAGAATGTCAGGTCTTCCATCTCATTAAGACAAGTAGAATTTTGCAACAAACTATTATAAATCTGGTTTGTACATTAGTATATGAACCTTAGAAATTCAACAGCTCAAACAAACCCTGATTATAATGACTATTTGAAATTGCTTTGTGATTCCCATTAATGCTGGGACACACATCCCAAAAGAAAGGTTTGAAAAGAAAGATATAAGAAAAGAAAATCAGTAAACCAGGAGAAAAAAATAGAAAGTTGTGTTTGTTCTGCAATGATCACAAAGTATTTTCAAGATACGAAAAGTGAGAAAAGGTTTCCATTTACTTACGTATGTTTTTTCATTTATAGACTTTGTTAAATCACCTTGGTGATTAAGATTAGTGCATAACCTTTCCCCCAAACTGTAAAAAGTCTAAAATTAAGACAATTATTCTTTTTTTTTACTTAGAAGAAGGTACTAAATGTTATCTCAGTTCACCTTCATGACATTTCTAGGAAGTAAATATTGTGGGCATTGTTTATTAGAGGATAGAACTAAGGCTTGGAGAGGTCACATGACTTGTCCTATCAAGGTATATATCAAGCAGAAGTCAGATTTAGGATTTATACCCAGGACATTCAAAGCCTCCACGATTACAAAGTATAGGCCACATATATTAAAACATCAAAACTCCTAAAGACTCGTTGCGGTAAAACTACTGTTATCTTGAAACACTCCTCCAATACCTGAGCTATGGCTGAGAAATGTCACAGCTGTACCATCACTGTGCTGTAGCGGAGAAGCTAAATGTCAGGGAGTTTGGATTATGGGGTATTTGGGTGCACTCTTGCAGATTTCTGTTTCATCTGAAGACTTAGGAGCATGGGTCTGGAATTCTGGGTAAATCTCAGACTCAGGTATTAATAAGCAGGTCAACAAAACCAAATTCTCTGATAACACGGTGAGAGGCTGTAACCTCATTCCTGCTAATTGTGGGCTGGACTTTTCACAAACCTTTTTACTAACCAAGGAGAGTCAAATGCAAGGGTGGGGGAGTCTAAAGACTTTGAGGAACAGAGACTTAACGGGTTGCCTGGAACTGCCGACTTACCTACAAAGACTAACTTTTTGATCTACTGAATAAAACAGCTACTCTAAATTTCTGTTACTAAAATGAACTTTCTGAAGGCAGACCTGGTCCTAATTTCTCTTTGTAATCTAAGACTTAAAACTAGGACAAGCAAGGAGTAGGTACCCCTCAAATGTTTCACCTTACAACTTGTAATTTACAACTTATAGCTTCTTATTTATTGTATTCTGGTGAGGTCACAATGTTGCCCTTTGACTTAATATTATAACAAAATTTCACATTATTAGAAAAATTTTATGGACCTCATTTTTATGGCTATAGCATATATTCTCACCTATATGACTCTGCAATTACTGACGTAGCATTCTCTTATTGTTTAAAAACATTATTTCAAGTTTTTCCTATGACAAACAACATTTTGGTAAATATCTTTGTGTATACTACACTTTCCACATTCTATTTGATTTGAATTTTTCATGATTTCTTAGTGATCTTTCTGGAGGTGAGGTTTCATTGCATGGTATGCTTTGCAGAGGAAAAAAAAAAAGGTTACCTTATTGCTCAAGTTCACATTAGCATTTCTGCTGAGGAGCAGTGACACCATGTCCACATGTCCTTCCTGAGCTGCAAGATGGACAGAAGCAATTCCTTGCCGGGTAACTGCATTTGCATCAGCACCATATTCCAGCAGAGTTGTCGCTATGTCCATCTGGTTCTTTTTGGCAGCGATGTGCAGTGGTGTATAGCCATTCTGTCAACACAAATCACTTGGTCACATGTCCACTCACAGATAAAAATGTGTGCATTGCATTTTCATATAGTATGTTTCCCTTTCTAATGATTTTCTTTGATCGTTAAAAAAAAATCATGATCGAGTAAGCCAACACTGAGAAATCAAGAAGTGTTATTAATGAAGTTCCCTTGTGTTGCCTGCATATCTAAATAGGGAAAACATTCTACAGATAGTTTAGTTCAAGAGTCAGAGAACCAGTGGTTTTATAAATGGGAGATGGCAATCCCTCGCACGGGCAGTATATAGCTGCTCAGTAATTATTTGCCTTATGTATCAACAACAGAAAAACCCAACTAGAAAACAAATGGTGCCCCTGTAGCCAGGGCCATTATCCTATCTTTAAAATCTCTTCAATAGTCTATTGCTTACATGTTGAAATGTTTTATTTTTACAGGAGACAAGATACTGTAGTCTACTCCCATTTGCCGCTCTGATGGCCTCCTTTATGAAACTCCAGTTTCTACGTCATGCTTTAGATGTTTTGGTCCCCAAAACAACATATGGCTCTTGGTTCTCTCTTGCTTTACCCTATAAAGGACTTTTTCTCCAACACAACATGCCCTTGGGGCCAATATCTTTCAGCTGAAGGTTCAGCTCAAAGGTCACCCCCCCACCATGAAGTATTTTACCTCCCCTTCACCTCTTACACCTGCCCCCCACTTGACTGACTCCAGTCTAAATCCTGGATATATTTAGTGGCACTCTTCTTCATGCATCTGTCTCCTTCTACTAAAATGCAAATTTGTTGAGAGCAAATGTTCCAAACTTGTCTTTGTATCTCCAGTGCCTGGTGGTGACTGGCAAATCCTTTGACTTGAATGAAGTTTATTAGAGCTTTCAAAACACCCTGGGCTCCTTCTCGTGGTTGATCCCTGATGCTCAGAGGTGGAAGGAACCAAAATTCCTTTGCCAAATCGTTCATAAGCTGCCTCAACAGCCCTCAGAGTCCTCTGTCCTAATAAAGAACGGTCCCCAGCCTTATGGAATGCTCCTACCTCTCAGTCATTGAAGAGAAACAGAAGATTACATTTTGACACAGGCCCGAATCTGATTATATAAAACATGCCAATGAAAAGTTAGAATTTTTTTTTGGTAGAGACAAGAGGATTTAGAGAAAGAAAACAGAAAAAAAAAAAAAAGAATAATTGGAACATCTATATACAAAGAGAATTTCTATTTGAGAATATGATCCAAACCTGGCCAACAGATCAGTCACAATCTTTCCAAGCCACACGGATGGTTCAGAAACAACTCAGAGGGCAGTGGGAGCTGCTGGATCACTGGTCGGCTAGTCTACTATAATTAACCCTAATATTTATGTCATTGGTTTCTTCTAGTGTGCCATTTTTCACTTGACAAACATTCTTTCAATAATTAACTGCAGAAGATTTAGGCTGTTGGATATCAACTGATACCAACCGGGAAGTAGAAATGCCACTTCCAGACTTTTCTGAAACCAGCCTCTGCCAAGCGGGATGGATGGATCAGGGTAGAAGATCTTATATCCCTATTTTTAGTTTTGACCTGCTGCCATCTGGAAACCCCAGCTGACCTGAGAAGCATTTGGCTCTCTGCTCAGACACACCCTAAAGAGATCGTCTTCAGAGCCAAACGCAGAGCTCTGGATTGAGCCCAACTCTACAGTGAGTGACAGGAAGGGGTGAGCTGTTTTACTACCCTCCCAGGGACGGTGGAGCCTGGTGGGCTGCCGCCTATGGGGTTGCAGAGAGTTGGACACGACTGATGTGACTTCGCAGCAGCAGCCATCCCTGATGAAAAGGGAAGATTCACAAAGCAGTGCTAGGAAACTTGATTAGTCAAGACTCTAACACTAGCTAATTAGAGTGGTAAGCACAGAGAAAGTCAGAGCCCCGCTTCCAACCATGCATCGTATCTCTTTTTGCTTTTGCTACTGACATAACCTTCAAGTTCAGTAACTGCTTCACCTCTCCTGGTGATTGTGACAATCCTCTTGATTACTTTTAACTCCACCAAAAAAAAAAATCATACGCTCTTAAATAAAACAGAGAGGCTCTGGTGTCTCTGTAATATACACCAATTCTAGACAAGTTATTCATTATTACTGAGGGGTCTATCCTGAGCTCCTTATCAGAGATACAAACAAAAGTTTAAGCAAAGGAAAAACAATTCAGGGTATTATTTTAGAATGGATAGTTCATCTCAGAAAGACTTAAGAAATATTTCAAATGATAAATGAGTAATTAATCTTGGGATCTATAATAAAAATTTCTAAATTCCTTAAGCTCTTTCTAATTTCTAGAGCCAAAGGATTCTTATTTGTCATACTAAAAGAGACAAATATATTTATCAGAAGAGATATAAAACAGTGGGAGATTGAACTAAGAATAATCTTAATACTTTTTCCTTCTTGATGCAGAGGACAAAGTGCATGCCATGTGTCCTTTTGCATTTCATGATAAAAAACAAGAGCAAGTGTAAATATAAATTATAAGTGAAGTAACGTATTTAGCGCTGCTGCTGCTTAGTCACTTCAGTCATGACAGACTCTTTGTGACCCCATGCACTCTGTCCATGAGGATTTTCCAGGCATGAGTACTTGAGTGGGTTTAGCACTATACTTTATCTATTCCCCCCAAATTTTCACAACCTCTACTGATCCATGTCAGTAGTTCTACTGTACATTTTATGAAAGAGAAATCTCACCAATAGTAAGTTACAGCTTACTAGACCTTCCACAATCTGTGCCCAGGTTACACCTGAACTCAAGCCAACCCTCTTTCCAGCACAATGTCCTGCCTCAGGAAATAGATCTGGATAAAATGGATTAGAGGAACCAATCTAGTTTTTCAGCAACCCCCTTTGTTCACCATTACCTACATTCACATTGTGTTTCTAGGACATGTATGGTTAAGAAAATATGTCAGCAATTCTACAAAAGAAAGGGCAAAAAGAACACATATTCTCTGAAAACCAAGGATGTAAACTGTGGAAATTTCATGGAAGTCACCGCTGTCATATCCATCTGCATGACTGGCTCTGTTGAGGTTTTGTCCCTTCCTCCTCAGCAATGCTTAAATTCAGAAATGCTGTAGCCTCCCTAATGGAGGCTATTTACCTCCCCTCTATCCATTCTCTTTCCTTCCTTCCTTAATAAAATAACCTTTGCTGTGCATCCAGCTGAAAACTACATTTCCCAGCTTCCCTTGCAGAAAGAAGTAGCCAATGAAACGTAAGGAGAGATGTGGAGAATGCCCTGTCATCTGTCTTTACTGCCTTCTGCTTGAAAAGGGGACCTGGCAGCACAAGTGACAATATCTGGAAGACAGACCGAAAAAAAGAATCAAATTGAAGAATCTTCAACCCTCTGAAAACTCTGAACCAGCATCAATAATCGCCTCCCTCCAGATTGTATATGACAAAAGAAAAACAGAACCTCATCAGTTTAAACCACTGTAGCTAGGTCTTTTTTTCTAGCAAGTGAACCAAATCCTAATTGATAGAACTGGCTTTTACTCAGGATCAAAGTCTAGAAAAACCTTCAGAACAGGATCACTGTCTCAGAAAGTAGGGGTGGCTGGACAAGCAAAAGAGATGGCATTTCAGAGGCTCTCACGGCTATGGGAAAGAGAATGAATGTCCCACTGGGAAAGCTGGTGCTCAGTTGACTATAAAAGAGAAGCCTAAGGCTAAAGGGCTGTTGCTGCTGCTGCTAAGTCGCTTCAGTCGTGTCTGATTCTCTGCGACCCCAAAGACGGCAGCCCACCAGGCTCCCCCGTTCCTAGGATTTTCCAGGCAAGAACACTGGAGTGGGTTGTCATTTCCTTCTCCAGTGGATGAAAGTGAAAGTGAAGTCGCTCAGTCATGTCTGACTCTTAGCGGCCCCATGGACTGCAGCCCACCAGGCTCCTCTGCCCATGGGATTTTCCAGGCAAGAGTACTGGAGTGGGGTGCCATTGCATTCTCTGAAAGGGCTGTTAGAAGGAATTAAAGAACTGTTTTTCTACTTTTTGTTAAAGATATTGTGCAGATAGGGAAACATGAAGTCTTGTTGGACAAACACAAAGCTGGAAATCAACTGGAAATGAAATATATCAACTATTGACTTGTTTAAGAGTTACTTGTGGATGGAAAGATGGATGGGACTCATTCTGCTTTAGTTATTACTTATGCCTTCTGTCAATTCTAAACTGCTTAGCACTAGTTGTGACAAAATTCTTGCTCTCATATGGGGAATAAATAGCTCACTTATTAATTATTTACTGGTTGCCTACCACAAACCTGAGGGTATATAAAAGAAAAATGGCCCAGGTTCAAAAAATTATGGAAATAAACAAGTGAAACAGACAGCTATCAAATTTCATTGTAAATTTTTCTCATTTTAAACATTGTGGTAAAATATACATTACATAGCACTTACACTGTAACTGTTTTCAAGTGTACAGTCAATGGCATTAAGTACATTCACATTGTTCTCCATTCACTATCACTATCCGTCTCTAAACTGAAACTCCACCCACTAAAACACTAACTCCCCAGTCCTCCCTCTACTCAGCCCCTGGCAATCAGAACTCTACTTTCCATTTTGAGATGAAATCATAGTGTTTGTCCTTTGCTGTGTATGGCTTATTTCACTCAGCATATCTCTGAAGCTTCCCTGTGGGCCCACCAGTAAAGAATCCACCTGCCAGTGCAGGAGATGTGGGTTTGATCCCTGAGTCAGGAAGATACCCTAGAGGAGGAAATGGCAACCCACTCCAGTATTCTTACCTAGGAAATACCATGGGCAGAGGAGCCTGGTGGACTACAGCCCATGGGGTCACAGAGTCAGGAATGATTTAGTGGCTAAACAACAACAGTATCTCTGAGGTTCATTCATGTTGCAGCACATGTCAGAATTCCCTTCCTTCTTAACACTGAATAACTTTCCACTGAATGTATATACATTTTGTTTAACCATTTATCCTACCATGGAGACTTGGATACTTCTACCTTTGGGCTACTGTGAATAATGATGCTTTTCATGGCTTTATGATAGAACATCAGAGTTGGAAATTATGGGAAAAAGAAGTTTGGGGGCTTGATTTTGAATTGTAGAGTTCACTGGGTACAATTCTGAAGAGGATGGGGCAAGAGGTGGCTGAGAATTACAGGAAAAGAAGTTCTGAAGAGAATATTCATTGGAAGGACTGATGCTGAAGCCAAAGCTGTAGTACTTTGGCCATCCAATGTGAAGAACTGACTCATTAGAAAAGACCCCGATGCTGGGAAAGATTGAAGGCAGGGAAGAAGGGGACGGCAGAGGACAAGATGGATGGATGGCATCTCTAACTCAATGGATGTGAGTTTGAGCAGCTCTGGGAGACGGTGAAGGACGGGGAAGCCTGGCGTGCTGCAGTCCATGGGGTGGCAAAGAGTCAGACAGGACTGAGCAACAGGACAACAACAACTATATTCAGTTCAGTTCAGTCGCTCAGTCGTGTCCGACTCTCTGTGACCCCATGAACCGCAGCACGCCAGGCCTCCCTGTCCATCACCAGCTCCCGGAGTTTACGCAGACTCTTGTCCATTGAGTTGGTGATGCCATCCAACCATCTCATCCTCTGTCATCCCCTTCTCCTCCTGCCCTCAAACTATATTAACCTATCTTTAAACAAACACTTTATGATTTGCCTCTCAAATTAGAATGCCAGAGTCATAAGAAAGCCATTTGCTCTAAGTATCTCTTTTATGAGAACTCTGTTGTCTACTGGTAAAAAATGACCTAACACTAAGAATAAAGATTCTCTAACTGTATAGCATAGGGTTCTATATTCAATATCCTGTGATGAACTGTAATGGAAAAGAATATGAGAAAGAATGTATACATCTATATAACTGAATCACTTTGCTGCACAGCAGAAATTAACACAAACATTGTAAATCAACCATATTTCAAGAAAATCAATTGAAAAAAGAATAAAGATTTTCCTTAGTGGTAATAACAACACATAAGCAAAACCTCCCAACTTATTAAACACACATAAACCACTCAAAGGCAATGTTTTATGGCCAGAAAATGTAACACATATTTTAAAACTTTGACAGATGAGAACTTTCTTACTCCCTTAAGCTGCATTTCTGTTTTTAATCTGGCTAAAGAGGACTTCAACTTTTTTTCCTGAATTTCCCCCAGGCTCCAGAATGTCCTAGATTTTCAAGGAATATCAGTGGACAAGTAAATATTTATTGAGCATCTACCACATGAGGTGGCTAAATAGCTGAAGGCACAGATTTCTTAAGGCTGCTTATATTTCCATGATCTTTAAGTGGTGCCTAAACCAGGGGGGTGCTCCACATGAACCCAAAGTAAATATACATGAAGAGACTGGAGGACATGGTTCATCAGTCTCCTCATGCTGCTGAATGACAGGTACCTTTGCAGCCGCGTGGGGTGAGGCTCCTTGGTCCAGAAGCAGAAGAGCCACTTTCTGATTATCATAATGTGCAGCTACATGCAGTGGAGTTAGCCCGCTCTGAAAACACGTGCAGAAACAAGTGTCAAAGTGACAACGTCAGAGGCCTAGATTTAGGAGACGCGGATAGATTGGATACAGCACAAGGTGTAATTTACATTACAGTTTCAACAATACTTGGACCTCCTATTTCTGAAGTGATCTTCATCCTATGAGGCTTAAATGTGGATTAGTTAACAATTTAGGTGGTTGTCAGTGAATATTAGCAAGCGCTTGTGTGGTTATCATGGGAGTGGCCTGTGAGATGTTGGCCGATGACTTCATACCTTCCCAGCAGCATCTGGAGATGCACTTTTCTGTAGCAGGAGATTGGCTACTTCAAGCTTCCCATATTTTGCTGCCACATGAAGGGGAGTAAATCCTTTCTGAAAAGAGTACCATAAAAATAATAATATAAGCATAAGAGAAACATAAAAACAGTAACAATAGAGGTGAAACAAAGGAATCACTTTTCTGGAACTGATGCGTTATTCTAATGGTGAAGAGCAGTGCAGCTATATTTAAGGATTAGGACTGGTAGACAACAGTGAAAAAGTCTCCTTTTCAATGAAGATGAGCAGGCTATTTAATCTTTCTCTGCTGGCTCAGCCACAGTGAGATACTAATCTTAGCACTCCTCAGGTATCTGACAAGGATGAATTTGGAAAGATGGAGCTGGGGCTTATTCAAGGGCCATTTGGGGATTTCACCTTGTGGGAAGAATAGGTTGCAGGGTCCAAGCCCAGTTTGGATTTGGAGGGCTTGGAAAAATCCACGGCAAGTCTGAACCTCCCATAACCTCACATCACCAGAAAAGAGCCTCTCTTTATCCTTTTCTCTATTTCTGCATGTATATATTAGTACATGTCTGAAGATATGACCTGGTCCTTGTCTGTAGGAGTCAGAGGTTCTCATAGCTCAGCTACTGCAGGTGAACTGAATCATAACACATGGTTCTATCCCAGTAAATATGTGAGTTGGATGCCGAGAGTTGAGTAGCTTCTCTCCCTTCCAATTCCCACAAGGATCTGGGTATCAACCAGTTCGTTACTATGCACCACTAGGGCTCCAAGCACAAGGCAGGGACTAGAGGGTTATCAACATATTTGACCTCATGGGACTCTAACCATAGAGACAGGGGCAGCTGGCATGGTGGAAGGGCTGGAGCACTCAAAATGTCATCACTCATTACTCTTTTTTCTCACACGTTAAGATCCAGGAACTTGCATCTCAACTGAAGAGTCTAAAGAATCACAGGGGGTGAATTTTCATGAAGTCATTGTTCAGATACTTTTCCAAGTATTTGTAAATACTGTAATTATCTTCAGCATTGATCACACATTAATGCTTCTTCTTTGCCTTCCAATAGGAGAGTATAACACCGGTTTCTAGCTTTCTGAGACATGCCACGGGCCAGGTCATCTTGCTATCACACTTGCTAGGTTTACATAGGATCAAAGAAAAACTCTAAATTTTGCATTCAGCGCTTAAAAAGTAACTGTGTGTGTGTGGGGGGGAGGGGGGCAGTTATTATGGCAAGGCATCAGAGTTGAGATTAAAAAAAACATAAATCAGAAAAGACAGCAACAGCGAAGCAGCAATCACAGCAAACCAAGAAAAATCTGCGTCCTGCTTTGAAAGTACTATAAAAGCCATTACCAACTGGCTTGGATAATGTGGTTTGTCTACCCGGCCTCAGCAAGAGAAACCTGTGGCTGTGTTTTTAAACCACCATTTAAATCTATCAAATAATTTGCAAGAAATATCTGACTGTGGACATCAATAAGGTTTCATTAGAAGATAATAAAATGTAAGGTATATACACACACAACAAGCCACCCCGCTCCACCCCAGGGCTTTGCTGGTCCTGTTAATCCCGAGATCCAAGCATATATGCTGTTGTACATAGCTTTTCTACCTGTTACTTTTCTAATAGCTTTTCTAATAATAATAGAAATAATTAATAATTACTAGCTTTTCTACCTATTACTGTGCAGGCAACTGTAAAGAGAAGGTATCTGGGGGACACAGCAGGATTTTAAGGCTGACTTTCATACCTTTGTTGTTATAGCTAAAGATGCGCCGTGATCCAAAAGGAAAGCTGCGACGTCTTCGTGGCCCTCTCGCGCTGCAAGGTGCAGCGGGGTGTACCCCGAAGTTGTCGCTGCATTTGGAGATGCTCCTTGCTGCAACAACTGCTGTACTATATCCGCTTTCCCCAGTCGGGCAGAAATGTGGAGTGGGGTTTGGTCATCCTAAAGGGCAAGGTAAGAATGCAGGTCTGATGAACTGAGAAAACAATGGTCATGAAAAATACAGCAAACTTTGCTGCTTGGTATGAGAGGCTACATTCAACTCTTTGACACCATACTAAAAAGAACCTCATCTCTCTTTTTCCTTAAGTTTCAGAAAGGTGGTGATGGTGAATTTAAGCACCTTAAATACCCTTTGAGTAATCTATTAGAATGAGAATTGTGAAAGGCATTTCTTTTAAGAAATTATCCCCACTCACTCATCCCTGCTATACTTTATCAATTTTTTCACCTCTAATGATTCTTTTTTGGTGGGAGAGGGGACATAAGGGAATGTATCCTGGGAAAACTGAAATACCTGGGAGGGATAACCTCCACCTGTTATCACGTATTCATATATAATGAATCATTCTATTGGTGGGATTGCCTTCCCACAATCAAAACTGGGGAGACGGGGGCAGTACAGGATGTTGAGGAAGGCTCCCAGCTAAGAGGGCTGATGGCCATTTTTCCCTCTGCTTGCCGAGCTGTCATCCTGGCATAAGCTGGATCTGCCTGGAATGGAGGGCCCCCTATTACAGTTCACCCAAGGACATGAGGCACTCATAAGTCCTGCACCCTGAGGGCCTTATCCTCACATTGGAGATACATCTTTTCCTCGTTTGCCCAAAGATGCTCTCTGGAGAGAAATCCTCTACTAGAATGTGAACAAGTCCAGGTCAATACTTTAGGCAGGGCAAGTGGACAGCTGAGGCTGGAGCACAGGACACTGCTTTGCAAAGGTAAGTAAAAGGAGGGTCAAGGTCAAAGCAAGAGGGTCTACGTAACTAGTAGGAAGTGTGAGAAGTTAGTGGAGATGCCACAAGGAAGAAGAGAAACACTGAAAACAGAAAGAGATAACTGCTAAAACAAAAACTCTCATATAACTCTGCTATTGCCACGACCACCGTTAACATCAACTGAGTGTGTGCATGCCCCAGGTTCTGCACTAGGTACTCCACTTGCATTCATTCATTCATCATCACAGCTACTCTATCAATTACAACTGTCATTATTCCCATTTTGTATATGAGGAAACGAGAGGAGGGAATGGGGCACAGAAATGTTAACTTGCCCAGTGTTACATGGCAAGTAAATGATGGACAAGATTCAGAGCCAGGCAGTCTGGCTGATGCATACTGTCTCTTTAAATAAATAACTGAAAATCTTCTGGTCAATTTCAGTTTGTGGGTTAAACCATTTCCTAGATGTCATGCTTCATGTGTAACAACACTCAAAAATGTGAGGTTTCTTATAATGGTAGAGTACAGCCTCTCTTAACCATTCCACTTAACTGATTTAGCAGATTAACCACCATCCTTTAGATCAGGGGGTCAGAACAGTAAAATCTAGTGGCCAAATCCAGCTGCCACTTGTGTTTATAAATAAAGCTTTATTGAAACACAGTCCTGTCCATCTGCTGATGTATTAAATTATGTACTGTCTATCACTGCTTTTGTTCTGTAGCAACAGAGGTGAGTGGCTGTGACAGAGACTGTGTATACTGAGAAGCCTAAAATATTTACGATTAGATGCTTTACAGAAAAAGTTTGCTAAGCTTTGTTTCTAGGTCCTCTGTAAAATCTACCAACTGGCACCACAGTACATTGGACACTCAAGGTTATGGTCTGCTGCCTAGAACATCACCGTGTTTGTACCCACATGTGGACTGCATGTTTACAAAGACCTAGATGCCTCTGTTCCTACACTAGTATGTTTATACTATTTTACCAGTTTGTACTATATTTGTATTAATTACTTTAATTATATACTTATATAGTTTAAAATATAACTATTTTTATATTTTATAAATATATTTTTTAATATTAAAATATATTTTATAAAATATAAAAATATATAAATTATAAAAACCATAACACTTAACAGGTAAAACAGAAGTATCAAAGGAAAGGCTTTATTTTCCCCTAAGAATACTAAGGTAAAAGCCTTGGAGAGCCTTGGTAGAAGTTGATAAATACCAATTATGGTCAAACTAGATACGGGTAGGAAAGCTGAATAGGCTTCTCAGGTGGCGCTAGTGGTAAAGAAACACACAAGCAAATGCAGGATGAAAGAGACGCGGGTTGGATCCCTGAGTTGGGGAGATCCTCTAGAAGAAGGCATGGCACCCCACTCCAGTGTTCTTGCCTGAAGAATCCCATGGACAGAGGAGCCTGGCAGGCTACAGTCCATAGGGTTGCGAAGAGTTGGACATGACTGAAGTGACTTAGCTTGCATGCATGCAAGAGAACTGGATAAACTGGAGAAAAATGTTAAAAGTCGAGAAATGTTCTATACTCAGACTGCTTCACAAATGCTTCAGTTTCCTCTCCATTTAACCCTAAACTAGAAACTGCAAAGTAAATACATAAATGAGAAATAAATGCCCATCTGTATATTGAAGGGCTAAAATTAAATGCCCTAGGTATTTATGTATCCATGATTCCTGACCAAAATTGCCATTTGATAATCAGACTAACTGTGCAGCCAGACAGTGACAGTGAGTTTCTTCTAGTGAGTAAATGCCAGGCAGAGAATGACGCATTCAGACTCAGTCCTGACATTCTTCTATATTCTATGTTCGTGAACAACTCTGACCAAGTCTCAGAGTTTGTGGTTTAACAACTTGTGGAGAAAAGGTTGCTGCTGCTGCCGTTTAATCGCTAAGTCATGTCCAACTCTTAGCAACCCCATAGGACTTCCCAGGCAAGGATCCTGGAGTGGGTTGCCATTTCCTTCTCCAAGGGATCTTCCCGACCTAAGGATCAAACCGGAGTCTCCTGCATTGGAAAGTGGATTCTTTACCACTGAGCCACCAGGGAAGCCCTGGAGAAAAAGTTAAAACTCCCCTTTCTCTTTTGTGGCTGTGAGAGCTGACATCTAAGTCAACCAAAAGAACTCAGTTGTGCTTCCAAACTATGCCCGTGCTAGAAACTTTGTGCACGAGACCTTCACAGAGTGCAAACAACTCTGGGCCAATTCTAGGCTTGGTTTCTAAGTTGTTAGGGATGAGCAATGTGCCAAGGACACAGAGTTCTTTCTGGCACAAAGCTCTTGTTCTGTTTCATTTTGTTAAATAACTGAGTGGACATGGGCAGCAAAGGGATGTTTTCAATATCCCTGGGGTAGAGACTATTGTCATTGGTGGTGGTCATTACCCTAGAAGAGTGATCCTGGAAGAGAGCATGCATATGTTTAAAGGTTTTATTAAAATCATTTCTTCTCTTGGTAGCACACAAAGCACGCACAGCACATACCTTAGCCTTAGCTTCTACCTGAGCTCCGTCTTGTACCAGATACCGCACGACTTCAGCCTGGCCGGACCGAGCGGCCATGTGCAGAGCTGTCTCTCCTCTCTGGGGAACAGGAGCCAAAGTGAGTTAAAGACAGCTCTAAAGACTGGCATATTTTCTTTACATTAAGTTTGTGATGGAGGTTTTTGTTTAAATAAAAAGTAGTCCCAAGCACTTCCTTACTGAAAATAGGTTAGAAGGGAAATGAAATGCACAAGAATTGCCCAGGAGCCTGGCCCATGATGGAAAACTTCAGCATGAAGTCCACGGAGCACAGCAGGACTGGAAGCTCAATAATCTACAATGCCACGTCACTGGGGGTTCAAAGGCAGTTGCCACAGGACCAAGCAGGAGAGTGGACGAGCAAAGAGGGCAGGGGGAGAGTGCTCTTGGAGGGAGGCATCCCTACCTGGCATGGGCAGACTGCAGCAGTAAATCTTAGGATGCTAGTTGTATCATGCCACACCTTTCTATTTTTCAAAAATAGTAGCAGTGTGGGATATCTGTGTACATTTCTTGAGTGTTGGGCAAAACATCAGAGTTCAAAACAAAACAAGAAGTGCTGCATAAGCAACACAAAATAAACCCAAGGCCAGATTCGACATGTCCTTAGTTTGCGTTCCCAGCTTTATCTCAACAGGTCCTTATCCTATTCTTTGAGCACTATCCCAAGGGGTTCTTTTCTTTGTCACTGGACTTCCCTCACCTCTGTTGCTTTTCACCCAGTAGACTTTAATTCAGATGATCTCGTTTTTTTAAAATGAAACAACATAGAAAACACACATGGATCAAAATGTTAAAAATGTTAAAATCAAATATATTCTTCCACACAGAAGTGATGCCCACCTTTAAATTGCTTTTATAAATTTTGCTTTGCTTTGTAGGATGTTCATCTCCGTGGAAGGATACGCAGAGATATGGTTCACATGGAACTTGCTGCTGTTATTGCTGGAAAGGTTCTGAGGATGGTGCTGACCATGTTACCCAATATTCTCTTTGTAAAGGAAAACACTCTCTCCCTGGCATAAGTACCAGGGAAGATTGCATTCAGCTGAGATCTGGTCTGTTTCTGTCTTGTGGATGTGCTGAGCCCAGCTGCTGGAAGACATGGAGCCTCACAGGATGTCTGCCCTCAGGGCAGAGGCAGGGTTTACCCTTTCTGCGCCAGCATGCTGTTTGCTTTACTTTTATTTCTTTAGTGTCCATGAATCCAACTAACATCCTTATGCTTGTGTCTGGGGTGCCAATATTATTTGGATGTTAAACGCAAAAGCCTATGAAGCAAGGTCAAGAGCCACATGCAGATGAGAGTGATAAGCCACTCCTTTGACATTTACTATGTTCCATGGGTTTGTGACCCAATATCAAGCACAGTCAAGAGAAATTACTTCGAAGTCACTTGAAATCACAGTAAGGAGAGTGTTGGAACTACTTTCTCACATGCAATACTTATCTGTTTTAATTTTACTGGAGTATAGCTGATTTACAATGTTGTGTTAATTTCTGCTGTACGGCCAAGTATGACTCAGTTACACACACATATATATATTCTTTTTCATATTCTTTTCATTATGGTTTATCACAGGATATTGAATATAATTCCCTGCACTGTATGTATGACCTTGTTTATCCATTTTATATAAATAGCTTTTATTTGCTAATTCCAAACTCCCAAGCCTTCCCTCCCAATCCTGCTCCCCCGTGGGAACGACAAGCTTGTTCTGTGTCTGTGAGTCTGTTTCTGCTTCATAGATAGGCTCATTTGTGTCATATTTTAGACTGCATATATAAGTGAAATCTTATGGTATTTGTCTTTCTCTTTCTGACTTACTTTACTTAGTTTGATAATCTCTAGGTCCGTCAATGCATGGAACACTTCTTAACGCTTCTATTGAAAAAGAAAACTCTCCCTTTCCAGAAAACTATATTTTGTTTAAGTTTTATTTATTTATTTTTTTAGGTTTTAATATTATGAAGTATAATATTCAGTAGTAAGCTAAACAGCCCCTAAGTCTTAGCAATTTGTGATCAGTTACTGACTGAATGGATCTTGCCTTTAAAGTCAAGGAAACCACAGGTATTCTCAAAATTCTGTCCTTTTAAGTAGTCAAGTAATTAATTTACTTACAACAAAAATAAGTAGGTTGAGAGTAATCTTTTCCAGTTTCAAAAATACTCGCAATAGGACCTACTTTGTTCAAAGGATACTTACCACGTTAGTGGTGTTTGGTGAGGCTCCATGATGCATTAGCTGTGACACAATATTCACATGCCCCATGAAGGCAGCAACATGGATTGGGGTAAGGCCCGACTGGAGGAGAAAAGAGAAACGTCAGCTTGTTGGCTTATTTTCAAAACGGTTTGTCTTCCTGCTTATCTGTCTGTCTGCAATTTTATCCATCCATCGCTTCATATTAAGAAAACCAATTTCCTGATCAGATCAGAAAACATCAAGACATCACCATCATGTCTTAGATTCTATATGGCAAATGTACCAATAATCATCATTTCCCTAAAGCAGGTTCTGTGATTATGAAAGGCCTACGTCATAACCATTAAAGACTTATTTCACACGTCTTATACAGCTCTGTGAAAAAACTTTAGACAGAAATACTTTGAAGGGTTTTCTCTTCACTAAATCTTCCTTATCCATATGGCTATGTTTGTATGTGTGTATGCATGTGTGTGATTACATACACAGTTACAAAAAGCCAACTTTTTTTTCCAGATTCCTATTCTGGCCTTTAATAAGGATTCTCATGTACCCAGAATAACTGATTGTATTATACAGGAAAGAGCAGGTGGGAGCACAAAGCCATCCCTCTAAGAAAGGAGCAGATCAGCATTAAAGGTCTCAATCATTAAAATTTTTAACTTCCTGGGTATTATAAAGGGATATAATTAAGCCAAATATAACAATGGTCACTAGATTAGACCTTCATTTTTTGTGTGTGCTTCAAAGTCCTACTTACACACACACCTCAAAACACTGGTTCTTCTTGTATAAAATGACTCCATTTAAAATGTTTCAGGAATTAATTTCACTTACACCATGAACATCATAACTTGAAAAAAAAATATTTAATATGGCCAGAAAAAGCTGAGAGAGAAGAAGAACAACTAATTTCAACTGAAATTTGAGTAATGTCAAAAAAGATGTGTAAGGAAGTCTACACTATGAAAGGGAGACAGGGGACAAAAGAATTCTAGCTGCCAGACTTCAAGCAGTGGGAGCTGAGGAAAAGAAAAGGAAGGAGAATTGCGTTTTAATTCGGTGCTTTTTCCCTCTGCGGGTAGAGTCTAATTAGGACATTTTCAGCACCGAAGTAACAGAGCTGAGAGTGGAACTTATTGCCACAGGCTGGCATCTCTGGACACTTACTCAGACGCCAGTCAGAAATCTCCTTTTATTTCAGAGTCCATTTTGATCTTTAAAAAAGGGCTACCATGCACTGAGAATAAACTTACTCTTTTCTAATTAGAATAACTGGGTGCCTACCAGCGTGCCAAAGGACTCATAAAAGAGCAAATCAGTATTAATATTTTCCATCATTTAGTATTTTAAAGCTGTGAAGGTTAGAAATGAAGGTAAATAATTCATTTGTGGATAAGAATCTGAGGCAAAGCAACAATGACTGGATTAGACCTTAGTGTCTACATTTGCTTCAAATGCTAGAGTCTTTAATGATGCATTCAACAAACCTTTATGGGATGATCTACTACGGAATCTACCGTGTTGTGGGTACATTAAGACCAGTAAGAGTCAGGCCTGCCTTGGTGGGGCCTGCAGTTTTGGGGTGGCAGGGGGTGGGGAGTGCGACTGGGTCATAAGTGAGCCAACTGGACAAGCGCTTTGATGGAAATACACCTAGGATGTGGTGATCGTCTCCAAGAGGAGCTCCGGGACCAGATCAAGGGTTAGGGGAGGACTCCTGGAGAAGGTGGCGCCAGATTTGGTCCTCAAAGACATGCAGGCCTAGCCTAGAGGCTGGTGATACATGGAGGGTGCGGAGATGCAGGGTGAACAAAGGGAGTCCAGTCTAGGGAAGGCCAATGGCTAAAATCCAATGGGACCAGAGGGCTGCAGGTGGGTGGGGGATGGGTAAGTCTGGAGGGTGGATGCCAGACTCAGTTTTCCTTGTTGCAGGCTCAGCCCTGATCCCAATAGTTGGCTTCTCTGAGTTCTGTGTCAGTTGATATGAAAGAAACCTAGAGCTACCCTTTTACTAACTTCAGCAACTGTATGTTTCATTAATTCTGAGTTTTTCCAGAGAGCAATCCTTCATCACCGCACAGAGTGTATGTCCTGCAGGGTTTCCCAACCGCAGCACGTGGGACATTCTAAGCCAGATAATCCTTGGTTGTTGGAGGCTGGGCTGTGCACTGTAAAAGATTTAGTTGCAACTCTGGCCTCTAGCCACTAGATGCCAGTAGCACCATCCAGTTGCAACAACGAGAAATTTTTCCAGACAGCCAAATGCCTCATGGCGGGGCAAATCCACGCCTACACAGGGTTTGAGAAGCGCGGCAGTAAAGTGCATTAATGCACGTAAATCACATTTGGAGTGATGGCACCTCGCCAGCACGATGCATGTGTGTGGGTTATGCTTCTGGTTATGGTGTTGTGCTGAGTATTTGCACTCTCCTCCCACACTCCTGTCTGCCCTCCTAAGAACTGGCAGCCCCTTCGGGAAGGGTTCAGGAAGTGCTATGACAGCCATACACAGTACACGTAGCTGGTCGTCAGGAAGGGTACTGGGACTCTGGCTGCTGAGGCTACGCATGGGGGACCCCAGAAATCCTCCTCTCCTCACCTCGGTTACGGCTTGGATGGATGCACCATGTTTCAGAAGGAGTTCCATCACTTTAATTCGATTCTTCTTGCAGGCAATGTGAAGAGGGGTAAAGCCATTCTGCAGGGGAAAAAGACACAGACCTATTTGATTACATTCCACTGAGCTCCACTTCCTATGCACGGTAAAATACCTCTGCAAAAGTGATGTCTGTAAAGATTTGGAAATGAGTAGAAACAATGGGAGGCTAAATTGAATATAGGTTCTTTCCGGGAGCACAGGTAGTCTACCTGCTCCTAGGAACCCAACGTGCCCTGATAATCAAGAATAGGAAGCAAATTTTGGTCATAGGTTCTTAGTAGTTAAGGAAAAATGGTCATGCATCTTTTGAAATTTTTTAAAGGCTTTTTTGATGTGAACCATTTTTTTTCTTTAAGTCTTTACTAAATCTGTTACAATATTGCTTCTGCTTTATGCTTTGGTTTTTTGGCTGCAAGGATGTGGGATCCTAGCTCCCTGAGCAGAGATCGAACCTGCATCCCCCACTTTGGAAGGTGAAGTCTTAACCACTGGACCACCAGAGCAGTTGCTCATCCATCCTTTTAGATTATTTGACTCTGGAATTTACTCTTCCAAATATGTCCCTCAGTTCAGTTCAGTTCAGTCGCTCAGTCGTGTCTGACTCTTTGCGACCCCGTGAATTGCAGCAAGCCAGGCCTCCCTGTTCATCACCATCTCTTGGAGTTCACTCAGACTCGCGTCCATCGAGTCCGTGATGCCATCCAGCCATCTCATCCTCGGTCGTCCCCTTCTCTTCCTGCCCCCAGTCCCTCCCAGCATCAGAGTCTTTTCCAATGAGTCAACTCTTCGCATGAGGTGGCCAAAGTACTGGAGTTTCAGCTTCAGCATCATTCCTTCCAAAGAAATCCCAGGGCTGACCTCCTTCAGAATGGACTGGTTGGATCTCCTTG